>JAOSBN010103163.1:0-11199 GCA_027563595.1 Erythroxylum suave
AATTAAATAAAATGAAAATATAAATTAAAAAAATTTAATAATAACCATTACCGACGGACAAGATCATTTCCGTCGGTATAAATATCCGTCGGTATATTGTTATCGTATTTACCGACGGTACGTTTATTTCCGTCGGTACTTTTACAAACGAAACATTTTTTCGGTCGCTAAGTTACAGACGGAATTGGTTTGCGTTGTCGGTAAACGGTAGCGACGGTACTTCTTGGTCCGTCGCTAAATTTAGTGACACACATTAAATTTTCTTCGGTAAATTTAGCTACGGCCGTATCACCGACATTTTCGCGCTGTCGTTATATTCTGTCGGTAACCTTAATACCGGCGAAATATTTGGTTATTCCGTCGGTAATTTCCGTCGCTAAACGTCTATTTTCTTGTAGTGTTATAATGCTTGAAGAAGCCCCAATAGTTTGCTTGTAAGTGTTTGGAATCGCACACTGAAAGATACAACAAAGTTCATGATTGAAAATTGCAATAGTAAAATTTGAATTTAATAATTCAATTGTGCAATAGCCGATGATACTATCAGAAATCACGAAGCATGTCACAATTTTTTTTCACTACTTGCAAACTTCCTAATTATTGTCATTTTCGCAGTAAAAACTCAATATAAGTCTACTCCTTCACATTCTAGGAAATTTTTTCTCCAATTTTTTTTATCATTCGCCCCTTATACTCTTGGGGCACTTCACTTTTCCCAGAAAATAAAACCCATCAACTTTTGAGCAACAATTGAATTGATCAATCATCATCAACCTCACAAATCATAAGTCACACCAAAAGACACAACAATCAAAAGTCCATTAAAAAAAGCATGAAGATTGAAGACAAAAATTCAGAATCAATTTCTAATGATAATGAAAAAAATTAAACAAGATAATCACCATCAGAATGATAATGATCAATTGATCATTACGCAGCAACATAAATTATGTCGAACAAATCAACAAAAGCAGTGATTATCATCTTCAGATTAACAAGAATTTGAAACCCATGGAGACACATCAAGAATTGTTTTTCTTTCTTTTCTTCTCCTACCTTGCAACCACCGGATTAGACTTGAATGGATACCGTACTCAATTAACAGTTTCAATTTTACTGATATTTCCAAGGCCTTGTTCTCCTGTTGCCCTTTAAACCAAAGAATGTGGTGGTTTTAAAGTGTTAAAATATTTTTTAAAAAAGAAAAGAAACTAGCCAGTCATTGTAATTTCATACTCATGGCTGCCTGCCATTTTCATAGTGATCAAGAACCAAAATATAAAAAGCAATATAAAAGCATAACGAGTTGCGCAGTCGTGCTGTATAAATTTATAAATAATGCAACTCAACTTTTTGAATTAAACAATGTTTTGCGATTATCTAATGGAAAGAGAAAGGAAAAGCGAATGTTATCTTCTAGGTTGCTTGTGGATGATTGAACTATCAGTAAATGTCAATAATGTGTAGCATTGACGGTCCAGAATAGAGAACAAATGTAGAATATAGGGATTGTAAAGGTATTACATACAGATGAGAGGAGCAACAACGAAACGGTGGCAGAGAGAAGCAATAGGAAGAATGCGTGCAGGTTTTTATTTTTTCTTTTAATAAATAAACCACTTTATATTATTGAAATTGGGCTCTGGGCACAGGCCCAGCTCACTCTTGCCCAGGGCTGAGCCTGCGTAAATGCGTATGCAAACAGACCTTAAAAATGGTTTTGGTGTGTGAGACGTGAGCTTAAGCATCAAATGTAATATGACCAGTAAACACTTGATCCCGGAAGACAGATATTTTCTAAATGCAACAAAGAAGGATGAAGGACATCATTGTAAGACATGGGAAGGCACAGAGCCTAAAATCAACTTTGTGAACATATATAGTCTTCAACAAAAATAAAATAATATTTATGATGTTTTAATTCTTACCTCAATGATATAATATTAGTGACTTTTGTTTTACGGTACGTTGACTCGAGAAAGAGGTTCCATCTTTTAACTTTGCTTTCCGACAGTATCACCAAATGGAAGTTAGTCATTTTCTTACAGCTAAAACGCAGCTTGCCATCTTCTAATTACACACCATATCAGGTCCCTACAATTCAAGCGGTACCTGAAAAAGACTTTCCATCCAATCTTCCCTTCTTTTGCCGCCCTGAGACCATTAAGGATTACTGAACTAATTGCTTGTTTTGAGCCACAAATATCTATTGATCAGATCATGCTTATCCATTATCTCCTAGACTAGAGGAACTCGGTATGAGGTTTCCGACAGAGATCAGAAGGGTGAAAACTAAATTATTGGTTTCTGATGAACACTAGAGCATAGAGGAGTTCTGAGATCAGATTCGGACGAATTCCTTAAAACCATTGCCATTGTATTAATGAAACATATGAAGATTGGATTTGTACTGGACCACCTTGTCAAGATTATGATCCAAGTGTTAAAAAACAAACATACAAAATTAGAATAACTTTTCTGATTTTATAAACTTCAAAGTAACTGTGACTGAATCTTCTTTGACGGTATCCAAGTGCACTCCATGTGTCTCCAACAGCATTTCCAGTGAGTCGAACACTTCCTGCGACTCGGTTCTCCTATTAAATGATTTCTCATTAATTGTGTCCAAAAGTGGCTTCCAGTTTCTACCGCCACCATAGGACTTGTCCATACCATAAGCCGTCAGGATTGTTCCTAATTCCTCACACCTCTCTGGACTGCTTCCCGCCGAATTCCATACCGGAGTAACAGACCCTTTTGGGGTCGTGGACAAAGGAATGGCTTTGGCCCGATCATTGGCTTGCACACACTTAATGGACTTGGCTATGGCAGTGAGCTTACCTACCGTGGCTGCAAGGTCCGTGGGAGTGCTAGTCTCGAACGTTGAGTGAGGCAACAAGAAGTAGATTTTGCCTTGCTCGAGTTCCGCACCGGGTTTGAGAGGTTTACAGCCCGGTGTTAGAAGCTGAACCGCCGTGCACACGAAATGATTCGGAGTTTTGCATGTGACTTCTCTAACTGTGACAGGATAATCGAACACCTCTACATATCCATTCAAGTGAACCACTTTGCTTACATTTGATTCAGGCAATGCTCCGGTAGACACGCATGCACCCATCTTATCTGTGTCTGTCCGCTCTTTCTGCGTAGCTATTACTTAGGCTTAGGCTTCCGCACCCATGGAAGGCACTTATTTATAAGTTGTTAGGAACTGCAAGTGGGCATGAAAAGAATGGCTAACGGATGACTTTTTCGGCTTAAATTTTCGTACAACTTCAGCTATTAATTGGGAGCCAACAGTATAATTCAAGTTGTTTGACCTAGTTGGTGCGTGTCTTGCCCTCCATTTTTTAACCTTGTCTGCAATAATTGAAAGAAAAAAAAAAAAGGAATGAAATTTTATTGAATCTCAATTCTCAAATCATAGATAAAGATATATGAATATTTTAATTTTAGTGAATCTGGTCTTGTTTAACCAAAAAGGCAAAAAAAGAAAAAACTTTCAAATTAATATTCAAATATAATTTGATCTTTATCTTAAAGACTTGTTTTTTATCGAATGTTTTAAAAATTGGACTGAAAGTTAAATCGGTAAAATAAAAAATTTAAAGTTTAAAAGGTTTAACAATATTAGGCCATCATAAAATTTGTTAAAAATTAAATAAAATTAAAGAATTTGAAATATAATTGAAAAAGATCGTTTTTATAATTGAAAAATTTAAAGTTTAATTAAAAAAAGATTGTTAAATGAAATTTTAATTAATTTATTTTAATTTATAAAAAATTATTAATTTAAAAAGATTGACCGATGAATTAATCCCTAATTTTGTGATAAATTTAAAGAAGACAATCATTTAAAAATATCACATAATTTGATGTAGTTGAGATTAAGGAATCTGGGTTAGGTTTTACAATGGATAGAAAGGTGGCGAAGAGAAGAGAGAAGACGATGAGAGAGTGACTTCTGTTGTGTTACAAAAAAAATGATAGAGGATATCGGCTGAGTCGGCTTGACTCAGAAGCCATAAAATTTGGAAAGAGTAACAAAGTATTTAAAATTTAATAAGAACGATGACGTTTTTCAATTAGACAAAATAAGACAGGGTATATTAGACAAAAGATTTAGACTTGTATGTGTTAGTCTAATATGAAAAAAAAGTCTACTTTGATAATTTTTAAAAAGGTTTTTCAAAATAGTATTAGTAGAATATTATTTTTAACATAATTAAATTTATTAGTACAATTTAACATTACAACTGAGCAATCTAAATTTATTAAACACTCAAACAATATTATATTTAAAAATATAATTTATATTTTAATATTATATAAAAATTAAATAAGTATTTGCCGTTATTTATATCGATTTTGATCTTATTATATTTATAATGTAATAGACATCATTTTAATACTCTTAAAATGTAAAATAATATTAAATTAATAGAATTATAATTACTTATAGTTTTATTTGGGTTAATCGTTTGATTTAAGATTCTCATGAACTATATTTTCTAGTTAGGTTAACGGAAGAGACATTGCCCTTACAAAGGCTCTATCATTGGACGGCGGTACCGTTTCAGATTACAGAGTTTCCAATACTGTCCGTCAAATTTTGAGTTGTTTAAAAATGTGTGGCCTAGATTAGACCTCACCAGTTTTCTGTTACATCTCACTTGCTTCTTTTAAGTGATTATTAAGTTCAAATAATACGTGTGTTTAAACATTTATTTGATACATTTTAGTGACGACAATACTAAAGAATAGAGTATATATTAGAAAAAAGAAAAGAACAAGAAGTCAGAAACCGATCGACCAGACTTTAATTTGGATTAGATTGAATTTGCCTATGCTAATCACCGCTAAGGCGTCGTAATCTATGTCATTACTCATTACATTAGCGGTGGAACTCTGCAACTAGAGAGAGCATTGCGGGTTGTGAAGGGTCACATCATACCATGAAATGTATCCCATTTCTTGGACACATGTTATGGCATTTATGAGAGTCTTATGTATGATAATTTCTCTTGCCACTATTGACCCTTGAGCTAAGACTTGACTTAGAATTACTGTTCATGTTCTTCAAACAAGAAGAAATAGTGCATTAACCTCGACTATATACATGTCAATGAAGGTATTTTATATATGGTCAAAACTTATGCGCTTTCCTTTATGAGACAGAGAGAAAAAAATATTTGACCACCACTTTTTTTTCCCCCAATTTTTTTGATCATACATTGGTTGCCCAACAAAGTCCAAACGTTATAAGTGGACAAGGAGGGACCGTAATTAGTCTAATTGGAGGCTGTCCTGTTCTTATAAATAAATAAATAAATAAGTCATTAGGCGGAAATATAGAATACAACAATGAGACGATTTGACTTTTGAACACTCCAACTATTGTGGGGGCATTCCATTTAATTTCCAAAATTAATGTTAATTATTATAGTAACACTTAACAAATTAATAGTCCGTTCTTTTATTTTGTTATATTTAACATAAGATTAGCTAATCAAATATTTTGGCATATAATCATATAGGCTTTGTTTGATAATCAGTCGATTGCATTAGCTATTAGTTAATTTCATTAGAGGTTAGTTGACAGCGAACTATATAGGTTGATTTGACCAACAAATAATATTAACTATTTATTTAAAGACGTTTGATAAAATTAACTGTTTAGTATTAGTTGTTTAATATTAACTGTTTATGTTTATGAGTCTCACGTGCATTGCATATACATTTTAAAACACGTGTTTAACTGATTAAAATGTGTTGGTACCTTGTATTTGAATGAGAATGTGATATGTGATATGTGATATTTCTTGCAAAATAGAAAGATGTGAAATATTTGTTACGAGTGATAAAGTGTTACAAGAATTGAGTGAATCATTGATGATAGTTACCTCATTGAGTTCGCAAACTCACCAAAATTTCACGTTGACATTTTAAGACCGAGAGAGGACATTAGCTATTGAGAGACTATAAGAAACATAATTCTTGTACTTTTGTGAAGAAGAAATGACTCAAAGGTCGATCAATTGAGACTAAAGAGTTTAGATAAATATTTTGTATATTTCGTCTTTCATGTAGTGTATTTGTATTAGGCTTGATAATGTACGTACTCTGATGATATTGGAGACTTACAATGTACCTGCATGGATGTTGAATACATTGTAATTTTGGTTTTTATTTATGAAATGAAAAGAGGAATACAGTTTATTAATTTTGTTAAGTTTGATCTTTAATTTTGGTAACTTTTATGTATAATAGTTTATGTCATGACTAAGTTGGATATGTTGTCATGTTATAAAGTGAAGGTAAGATAGTTAACACATCATTATTATAGATTATATACTAGAATGTCCTCAGCGTGTTCCGATATGTAATTTATAGTAATGAGGTGTGACACCTGCCCAGGGCCTCTCTTACAATCAGCCACCTCCTGAAGAAATAGATACTGATATTCTAGATTTAGTAACATTGATGAACAAAAGGATGGCAAGGGGTAAGATAGTGACTAACATTCTTAGCTACATATCTAGGATATTACAACGCATCAACTAACAGATGACAAGCTCACCCATACAAAGGAGGTTATCCTGAAAGCTGAACTTTTGTTTAGGAATGCGGCTCTCCAAAATTATGATAGAATGAGAAGTTTTCTCCTAAGACCTGTCCTACTTGATGAACTTGAATTGGTCCATGGTTTCCAGTGGACAAAATTTTCTCATCTTCTTGGTTTCAGTGAGAGCAAAGATGATAAACATTTTTAGAAGGTTCCTTTGCAACTATTTAATAGATTGCTTAGACTTAAAATATGGTCTGTATAGCAATTCTAGGTTTAGAACATAGAAAAGAGTCAAGTTCTACAAGAATAATGACATGTTGATTCAAGAGGTTAAGGAGGAGGTTAAAAGATTGACAAGTTTGGCAAGGATGATCCCAGATGAAATAATAGAGTGGGAGATGAGTTACTCATTAAGGAAATAGACTGACTTTGGAATTGAAGCATTTGGACTTAGGAACCTGTTAAAATTGCACATGGAATCTCTTTTTGATTATCATGTAACTTAACTTGTTTCCGTAGGCCTTGAGTGATTTGATCATTTTTTGTTTGTTTCCCAACTGAAGGGTGATGATAACCTGGAAAAGTTGTAGGATGATGTAGATGTTGTATACAATGATGAAACCTGAACATGCTTTCATGGAAAAAAATTGTTTTTGCATATAAAAATGCACAAATAATTGTTTTTCATAAATCATGATCCTCTGTGTATGTGTTAGTACAATTTTCTTAGAGTTTTGTAGTCTAATATTATTAATTGATTGTTGATATTGCTATTTTGTTGTTACTGTTACTATTTTTGATGATTTTATTATTAATGACATTTGTAAAATATTATTAGCTGATGTTATGATCATTTAATATTTAGTTGAGTATGTAGACTTATACATTAAGTCATTTATGTTTTATACAAACAAGTAAACGTTTACATGTTTATATATTATTGATTTATTAGGGTCTCTTTTTTTATTTCTCCTAGGGCCTATAAAACGATAGAAATGGCCTTGTGTGGGATTCCACTAGCTCAGGAGCTTAGAAAGTACCTTGGAGTGCCTATTATTCACGATAGAGTCTCTAAAGCCACTTATCAGCATATTGTTGACAAAGTGTTCAAAAGACTAGCCAGTGGGAAGGGTTAAGTCTTAAGCTATGCAGGGCGGAAGACTCTCATTTAATCCACCTTAAGTTCAATTACTGTTTATACTATGCAAACAGCGTTGTTACCGATGTTTACTAGTGAGCGATTGGAGAAGTTAAGCCAGAATTTTCTATGGGTTGATGGCGTGGACAGTTCTAAGGGACATCTTGTAAATTGGGATCGTGTTTGTCGACTTAAAAGGACTAGAGGTTTAGGTCTACGAAAAGCAAGAATTTCGAATGTGGCCTTATTGTTGAAGGTGGGTTGGAAATTGCAAACGAGGCAGCAATCCTTTTGTTCGGAACTTTTCCAACAAAAGTACTTGAAAGGGTCTCATTTCATCAACATGGGAATTTGGAGGCGTGCTTCTTCCACTTGGCGGGGGCTGCTCAAAACAACAGAATATGTGAGGAGGGGTTCTCGATGGACTATAGGTGATGGGAGATTTACTAGTAATTTGTGGTATGATTGGTGGGGGGGAATGGGTCTTTGATTCATATACTCCCTCCAAATGCTCAACCTCCACTGTTGTCACACAAAGTTGCATCTATTTTGAGACCCAATGCCTTATGGAAATGTGATGACCTGACGTTTATACTTTCGGCTTCAACAATTGAAGAAATACGAGCTACACTAGTTCCCCTTATGGTCAAAAAGGAAGATCGGTGGACTTGGGGGTGGGATAAAATGGTCAATTCATTGCTACTTCAACCTATAAGGCGTTGCAAATCACGTTATATTTCATGCGAGGTTGAGGAATGCCATTGGTTTTGGAAGATCCAAGTTCAAGAGCGAGTAAGATTCTTTCTATGGTTGGCCTTCTTTAATTGCTTAAAGTCTAACGAAATCTTACACCACAAAAAAGTTATTGAAAACCTTAGATGTACATTTTGTGAGGATGGGGAGGAGACTCTAAATCATAGTTTTCAAACATGTCTCTTTGTTGTTGGGTTGTGGAGTTGCGTTTATCGCAAATTTGGAATACAAGTGTTAACTGATGTTTCTTTTCCTGATTGGTTGAGACATCAAGCACTCATAACGAACAAGGTACACTTAAATCTTATTTGGGACCCCTTGTTTACATCTATATTATAGAGTGTTTGGAAGGCATGCAATAGATTCATGTTTGATGGTATCCGTCCAAGTGTGGAAGCCATACTACAGTATGTCATAACATTGGCGGCCGATTGCTATGTTGTTCAAACTCGTCCGGCAGATACATTTAATAGTTTTGGCCAAATGATTAGCCTTCATTTACTAAATATTGATGGATCCCGACAGCTTGTTGATGGTCATGCTTCAGTAGGTGGATTGATTCGGGATTCAAATGGTGAGTGGGTGACAGATTTTATGTTAAATATTGGCTCTTCAAAGAGTCTTGATGCAGAATTATGGGGGCTCTGCCAAGGTTTGCTTTTGGTGGAAATGCGTAATATTATAAAATTGTTTATAGAACTTGATGCTAAAGTTGTTGTCCAGTTCTTTCAGAGTGGAGTAATCGACTCATACCCTTACTATACTCTTGTTAGTGATTGCTTGGAGTTGATTAAGGGAGAGTGGATTGTTATTATTAGACACATCTACCGTGAAAGTAACCTCTACACAGATCGGCTTGCTGACTTGGCACATTCATCACATCAGAAACTTACTTTTTATGAAGACCCTTCGATTAAATTACATCCTATCCTTACGGAGGATCGCGAGAGAATTGGTGTCATGCGAGCTTGAATTTCTTTTTGTTCCCTATCATTCGTTAGTTAGTAGGAAAAAAAAACCGACGCAGTAATGATAAGTTGCATCTTTCTTCCATCAAATTGCACATGCACCGATGCAAGTAGTTTGAAATGTGCGACGGCGTCGTAATCTGTCATTACCCATTACTCTAGCGGTGGAACTCTGCAAGTAGACAAATAATTGCGGGCTGTGAAGGGTCACAGGTTACAATTGACAGGACAGCGAAAGGAGCTAATGACAATAATCTTAATAAAATTCACTTATGTGGCATAGCTAGATTTCATTATTGTAAGTAATTGAACAATCGAGTAGTGCAAATTAATGACTTATTAAATAAAATTTATGAATTTCTTACACGCACGAAAGTGGAAGCTGAGGTGCATGGTAAAAAGCAGCTTAAGCTATTGAATCATGGAGAGACTTACGTCATGAACTCACCAAAGCTCTCAATTAGGTTTTTCCCACCTGGGGTGAACGGGTTGGTAACGTTAAAATATGCTGTGAAGAGACCAGCGTTGAAGCAAACTTATGTTACACAGTTAGGCCTTTCCTTGGTCGCAGAGGACCTCACACTATTCTGGGAAAGATTTACGAGACATCATCCCTTGGAACTCTTGACGTGGCTGATGGACACTGGAACAGGTAAATTGTTCAGCAATATTTATTGTATCATCGAAGTCGGGTAAGTTACACAGAGATTTGAATCCTGACTGAACCACAAAATTTCGTGTTTCTTGGTTTGTTAGCTTTTTCTCCTACAGATGTTTGGAAAACAACATCAAACTTAAACCACAATTTGAGAGTAGACTTATGTTAATGGCCAAACTTTGACATTTTCTTAAGAAATTAATGACTACTTGTCTTTTCTTTTGACTTTATGCGGTACTGTGAAAGCAAAAGATGTGGCTAGCGGTGCAAAAGAGGTGCTTACAAGGTTGAAAGCTCCTGAAATAAGAGACTCAAGGGTAATCAATTATATTATTTCACATGTTGTGTATCTCCAATTTGAGCTCCTAGATCTTTAATATCGAAATACAGGATCTAATTTGTAATAGTTGATACTGCTTGCCTGATAGGAAATTTCTCTAACAGAATCCTGTGTTGTTTGGAACGAGTTAGGCAGAGGGATTACGTGCCAAAACTGGTCTGAAGCAAGAGAAGCAAAGAACAGCGTTGAGTCGAAGCAAAGAGAACTTGCGAAAGATAATCCAAAGGTGAAAATTAGGTTACTAAGCATTTCCATTTAGCTTATAATTCCAAGGAAGCTGACTGGGAAAGTTCACCCATTGAAAAAAAAGTTCTACCTGCACCTATTTTTTTTGCCATTTAATTTATACCCCCTGTGATTAAAAATTATTCTGATTGGTTTCAAGCAATTCTAAAGGCCCTCTAAGAGTAGTCGAGTTGGTGGAGTAGGAGAACATGAAATTAAAAGATCCTGTTTTCGAATCCTTTTACCTACATTCTCTCGATCAAGCATATCATACATGACTTATCTAGTGCGGAATACCCGGTTAGCGTAATTTGCAAGTTATTGCATCAATCCAAAAATTTACCTAATACGCATCTAAAAAATATCAATTACGGGTTCCTCAATTTCAAAAAAAAAAACTAGAGTATTATTTATGATTAAGAACATCAGCTTTGGGCATTGGTGAGACATGCATATCCTGATCAGGATGGTATTATTAAACTAATTACTCAATAATATTATATCAATAGCTCCCATTTTCTTGGGTACATGTTATGGTATTTATGAGAG
>JAOSBN010103173.1:0-40839 GCA_027563595.1 Erythroxylum suave
AAAACAAAGCAAAAGAACCTTATCTTCGGAAAATCATATCTTCCACTCCCGATATCGAAAAATTGAAAACTTAATGGTGACAGAAAGCTATTAATATAATCTAAAAGTTTCATGTAGATCATTTTCTCAAATTTTGCCTAAATCAAAAGTCAACCCTCCAAGGTCAAAACGTCAAAATTTTCACAAGTTTTCATATTTTCACTCTTTTTCTCTTTAGTTCTTGTTTTTCTACTCTATTTCAATCAACTCATCCACTTTTGAATATTTCTTTATTTTACTCAAAAATCGGGGTCCAACAGGTGTCAAGGAAGTACTGATCAGATCCTTCACACATAGTTCAACCATTAGAGGTCCAATTAAAGGGAGGATTTGACCTATGAGGAGCAATCAGTGGAGATCTTAGATTTGAAGGAAAAGATTTTGAGAAACAAGGTTGTGAAGCTAGTTAAAGTCTTATGGAAGAACCATTCGATGGAAGAGGCAACATGGGAGCCTTTGGAAGCAATGAAGGAGAAGCATCCACATCTCTTCGTGGACTCAAGTAAGAATTTCGAGGACAAAATTCTTTCAGGGCGAGAACTGTTGGACGCCAAAAAATTTTCAATTATTATTGATTTATTTGTTTAATTATTTAATTACGATTTACTTGTTTATTTATTTATTTTAGAATTGGGTCATTAAATTTAGTAAGCATGAATAGAGATCAGAATTAGATGAAAAGATTAAAATTAAGTTAAAATTAATATGGGAATGTTAGAATCAAGTTAGCTTAAGGAGTTAGTAGATAAAGACAAAATAAAGGGTTAACGGACATTATATTAAATAATAAAGGCATAATTGGGAGACCAAGGATAAAAGTTGTCTTAAAATTTAAAAGAAGAGAAGAGAGAGTCGTAGAAGAGAAGAGAAAAGAGAGAAGTTAGAGAAAAAGAAGAAAACGTGGGAAGAAGAGAAATCAAGCTTGTTAAGGTAAGTTAATCATCTTTTCTTCTTGCTTTATTAAAGAAATGGATTGTGTAAAGGATAAAGGGCTTTGAGAGAGAGTGGGTGTTGTGTTGGAAGAAGAGGAAGAAGGAACTCATTTGATTTCTAGGGTTTCTAAACTAGGTTTTGGGTTTTCTAACCTAGATGGACTATGGGTAGGTTAGATTTGAGCTTAATTCATGTTTATTGCATTTTTTATTATTATTGAAGTGTAAGAATTTTATTAGAATGTTGTTTTGAATGGAACCTTGGTTGTTTTAGAAAACTGAGAGAATCCTACCCAAGAGCAAGAGGAAAGACAACCTTGAGTCAGATTTTTACAAAGGATTTATGTGGGTAATGTATCCATAGTTAATGTGTAATTCGGCAAATTCTTACCCATGTGTGTGTATGTTGATCTGCTTGCATTTGATTTGCTTAAAATTGAAATCGTTGTGAATGTTTGAAAATGCATAATGAATTATGATTATGTTATGCCTTAAAAAAGGGTATGATATTTGTATAAAAGGTAAGAAGAAAAAGTAAAGGAAGCATGAGATTATGGATTTGTCATTTACTATATTAAACATAAAATTTGTTGTGATTGGGCAAGAGAAGAACCCGTTTCATTAGTCATATGTACGTTGACCTATAACCCCCGGTTGTCAGCTTGAGGCCACGAGATCCTGAGAAATCAGACTTGTTTTGTTCACGGTGTAAACTTCGATTTATCCGTTTCATCCTACAGAATTCTCGAGCCATTTGTTTATATATTGCATCTTTGAATTGTTAAGTATGTTGCATTTGAGTGTTGTGTTTAATGGCTAAAGTCTATGTTATCCGTTATGAGCTTTGAGCTAAATTGATTAATGCTTGAATTTCTATAATAGATTGAGAATGCTTAAAATGTTAGCTATACATGTACATAATCTTGAATTGTGGTCGATTGTTGATGGCTACAAATATATTATCCACTAAGTTTTGCAACTCAACCCATTATTTCACTCCTCAAGTGCAGAACAAGAAGGTTGGTGAATCCTTGCAAGGCATCAGAAACTCCAAGATAGCTAGAGACTTTTGTACCAAGTTAGTGAACAATTTTGGATAGCTTTATAGGCACATCAAACATGAGCATCCATTTGTACTTTGTATTAAGTTAGTGATGTGTATGTTGATATGTAACTAAAGCTATGTTCAAACTCTATTCTAGATTTATTAATGAGATCAAGAATTGAAGGAGTTTTGTGTATGTACATATTTATCTTTTAGGTGGAGTTGTTATTGGTTGATGTAATGCATGCGCACATTCTTCTTCATTGAGATTGCAAATTGTTGTCTGTTTTAGAATAGCATGTTGGAGATTGGAAAGGTTGTATGGGATAAATCATTTGAGGTGAGATTCAAAATTTGAGCAAAAGTGCTTAGTAGTTGAATTGATATGAAGAGATATTGCATTTTGCAAGCTTTCATAGGTGTAGAAATTGAGTTTTGAACTCAAAGGAAAAATTATATCGATTTAGGTAGAATTACCCAAAGTTTTCTGCATGTAAGTTGTATCTCAGCTTTCTAGCTTTCCAGTGATATAAAGCATGAAATTTTTGGATATCGGAGTTAAGAGATATGATCATTATAAGTTAGTAATACTACACAGGATGCATATAGGACAGCTACAGTGAAAAATGACGATTTCTTATATGGGATGAATCAATGGAGTTAAGATTTGGGAGTTTAATGAAATCAATTTCGTAATTGACTGTTTAAGTAGGGAAATTACATTAAAATAAGTGAATTTGGGGTGATTATTAGTGAAGATGATGTTAGAGTGGATGCAGAAATCATTGGAGAAGTTTTAGAGGGAGCTTGGTATGCTTGGTTATATTATTGGATCGTCATACCCTGGACGATCTTACCCTGCATCATCTTACCTTGAATCGTCTTACCTTGCATCATCTTCCCCTACATTGTCTTACTCTGGATCATCTTATGTCTGGATTTTCTTAGACTGATTCGTTTGACCCATTTTAGACCTAATTACTTCATCTAAGACAAAGTTGTCTTATTTTGACCCTCCAAATGGTGAAATCTCTTCTCGAAGTGTTCACATAAGTTTTAGATCTAGACCACCAAAATCCAATATCTCTAGTGAAAGCTGTGCCAATTATCTCAAGATAGGCACAATATGATTGAGGACGTAAACATGACTGATTTTTTTGGCCATAATTTCGTTGTCTGGCCTCCAAATGAAGTAATTTTTGAATCAATAGATTCCTAACATATTTCTTTACCTCTCTATAAAATTTTTTTATCCATTGGAGTTGATTCGAACAATATTAATGGAGAGAAAGTGAGGGAAACGACTGGAAGAGTATGAATTGGTTGTTTTACTGAACATACTTTGGTAGTTTAATCATATCTTGATCTATAAAGCTCTAAATATGACGATTATAGTTTTAAAATAAACTAGATACATTGGGATAAAATTCTTCTAAAGAATTCAAATTGTAATTCTTCCGTCTGAACTAGTTTTGCCTAGAGAGACCACATGGAAATAAACATTATGGGCCCAACACATTCACGCCTTATGGTATTTCGGATAGTTGGGCTCCGAAAATATGGCCCAGCAGTCACCTTGTTGAGTCTCCGATAATCAATACACATATGCCATGTCCTATCCTTCATCTTAACAAATAGAACAGCACTCCCCATGGCATGGAACTTGGCCTTATATACCCCTTCTCCAGTAGCTCTTTCAACTATTCCTTGAGCTCCTTCAATTCAGCTGGAGCCATTCTATACGTTGGTATAGAAAATGGGTGCAGTACCGAGAATCAAGTTGGTAGCAAACTCAATTTCCCTCACTAGTGGCAAACTAGGTAAGTCTTCTGGAAACACGTCAGGAACTCCCTTATAATCAGAAAATCTTCTAACTTCCTTTCATTCATATCAGTATCCACGATGTGTGCCAAGAAGTCTTCACACCCCTTTGTCATCATCCTATCAGCTAACAAAGCTGAAATCATTCTTGGTGATGACATTCTTCTATCTCCTCTAAAAGTCACCTTCTCTTCATTGCCAAAATCAAACTCTACCTCTTTGAGGCTACAATCTAACTTTGAACAATATTTCTCCTTGGCATCCATGCCTAGTATAACATCTAGACCCTTTAGCTCTAACGGCAATAAGTCCACTACTAGTCTAGCACCCTTAATAACCAATTCACAACCTCTATACACTTGACTTATTATCACCTTCCTCCCTAAAGGAGAGCTAACAATCAATGGATCTTCTAATGGAACCAAATTCACACCACATAATGTCATGCTTGTAGAAACAAATGAATGTGTGGAGCCAGAATCAATTAAGACATGTATTTCAGAATTAATTAATTGAGTTATACTTGTGACAACATTAGGCGCGGCTGCAGCCTCCTCTCTTTTCATGGAAAATACCCTGGCCTATGCCTGACCCCTTGGCCTTCCTGGAGGAATAGCTTTCCTTGCAGCCCCAGAACTACCTTCCTCAGTGGCTGGTCTAGTTCCCACTGTTTCTACTCTCCTTGGGGCTTACAACTATGACCCCTTTTGCCTTGTCATCTGGAGACATTCCCTAATCATGTGTCCCTTCTCCCCGCGTTGAAAACATGCTCCAAGTAACTTAAAGTGCCCTCCTTTTTGAAACCACATTAAGGGTTCGTGTACCTGCTCCTCTCCACCCTGCTATTGCCTTCCACAGTTGAGCTTTGTGCCAAAGTTGCCCCTGATTTCTTGTTCTTAGTAGATGCACTACTCCCCACCTCACTCTGAGTGAGGAAACTCCTTGTACTCCTCTCAGGAATTGAAGCACTCATTCCCTTTTTGGGAGATTGCTCTTGGTTCTTCCTCTTCTTATTTACTTCATAATTGATATTCCCTCATTTTTCGACCTGAAGTGCAGCATCAACCAACTGTTGGTAGTCACAGAAGTTATGGATCAACACCTTCTCCTTGATCCCCAAATGAAGTCCTCCCTCAAACTTGTGGCATTTGTCCTCCTCATTAGCCATAATGTTGGTCGTATATCAGAAAACTGAGTGAACTTCAGCTCATACTCACTCACACTTTACTTGCAGAGCATATCATACTGCCCACTCCTCTCCACTAGAGCTAGCATCAGAACTTGTGACCATTGGCCCATCGCATATGTGAAATTTGAAGCAAAGGCTTGAAAGAACCGTGGATCCAAAGTAGGCACAGGAGGAGGAGGCGGTGGCATTTCATACTACATACTAGGTTCCTCAGAATTAGGAGTATAGTGTGTCCCCGCGTCTTATGGAACATACATTTGATCCGCACTTCCTCGATGAGAGCCAGATCGAGTTAGAGCTCCTCGAGTTCTTTTTTGAGGCGACATATTCACATCTTTAATGGAAAACATTAAAATAAAAATTTAGTTCATGTTTCAAAAAAACAATTTCAAATTATGTAAAACAATGTATGAGGTTCATTTAAAAACAATGCATGTGCATTTCATATTTTAAAACCACTTATTCAAAGCCTAGGATACTCCTAACCTACTCCCTATCCTAGACCTAAACCTAGTTGCTCTGATAACATAAGACGCTGGACCTCGTTTTCGGAGCCCAACTATCCGGATGTCATAAAACGTGAGTGTGTGTATTACCTTCTAAGGTTATTTCCATGAACTCTCATTAGCCATCATTGATTCATCTTCATTCTTATAACATCCCAAAACTTTCCTATTATACAGATCAAGATATGCTTAAAAGCCAAAGTATGCTCATACTAAGTCATGCTCCTCCAACCGATTCCCTCACTTTCTTTCCATTAATCTTTTTCAAATCAACACCAAAGGCTACCAATGATAGAAAAAATGTGTTAAGAATCTAGTGGTTCAACAATCACTTCATTTGGAGGTCGAACAATGAAGTTATGGCCAAAAGAGTCAACCCCGATTATGTCCTCAATCATATTATACCTATCTTGGGACAATTGGAATAACTTTCACTAGAGATATCAGATTGTGCGAGTTTTAGGACGATCTCAAAAAGGACTTCGGGATCTACAACATTCATATAGACCTTGAAGAAAAATTTTTCCATTGAGAAAGTCAAAATTTCTTTCTCTGGTGCTTCATCTGACGTTTCATCTGGTGCCTTTGCTTCGTCTGACGCTTCACCTGGTGCATAGTCTAACACTTCGTCTGAAAACCATATCTTTTGTGTCCCAAGCCCACAAATTCCAAAATTTATATCGTTTGAAAGATAAGAAAAATATCTAAACCTTTCACTAAGACTACTTAGCCCAATTCTTCCTAGATCAATGCAGATTTGCCCTAGAATTCAGAACACGCTTCTTCTGGTACCTACATTTTGTCTAGTACCTATACTTCGTCTGAAGGCCATATCTTTTGTATATAAAGTCAAAAAATTCAAATCTTTATATCTTTGGAAAGCTAAGGAAATTTTTTATAACTTTTAAGAAGATAAATCTGTCTAATTCAGCCTATATCAATACAGATTTACCTTATAAATCAGAACATGCTTCATCTGGTACCTACGTTTTGTCTAGTACCTATGCCTCATCTAAAGGCTATATCTTTTGCATCCAAATTCAAAAAATTCCAAACTTTATATTGTTGGAAAGCTAAGGAAAAGATATACAACTTACAAGCAGATAACGCTACCTAATTCAGCCTAGATAAATCCACATTTTCCCTATAAAGCAAAACACAAAATTTGACTCTTGTGAATGCTTGAAAATGCAATGTACAAACTTTGAGAGTCATGAATAAAAACACAATCATATTTCATTACCATCAAAAGATAAAAGTTTTAGAAAGCTTTAATGGGCATTACAAGCCACATTATGTCATAGTCCAAAAATACATAATTTACTCAAAGTAGAGTTTCTTAAAATGCAACTAAAGCCTTGTTTTACAAAAACGAACTGAAAATACGAAGTAAGCATAATCTGAAGTAATGCCCTTACGCTCGATCCCTCAATCTCTTGCTCATCACCTGAAGATGGGACAGAATGGGGGGTGAGCTTAAAGCTCATGGGTAATAATTTTATAACCGGTAATAAGCACAACCATTGTAAAATTCACAATGCATCGTGAAACACATATTTCCGAATTCTGAGTTTATCAAACAATTTATAAGCAATCCAAATCATGCATTTAATAAATTTACCGCCACATAAGCACATCAAAATGTTTTGGGAAGTCCATAAACAAAACAAGCTAACACATTCCCATGAAATAGTCCTATGTAGCCATGAACAGAACAAACTAACGCAATCCCACATAGTGGTTTTCCATAGTCATAAACATGAGGCAGTCCCTTAAGGAGCTTCATGCCATTTGCGGTTAGATGGGAGAAGCCTTTAGTCAAAGTGCACTTGAAATACAGAATGGACCATAACCAAACCCACATAACATGTATTTCATAACTTGTAAACTTATTGCCCAAAATGGTACCTTTTCCAAAAAAGTGATTTCATAATCATAGTATTATTTTCTTTTTTCAAAAAAAATCATTTACGCATTCTTTTCATAACTCATCAACACAATATTCACATATCGGACACATAGCACTTTCTCAAAGCATTTAAAGAGCAATAAATGCACATTTATAAAACAATTGAAAAACATACTTTCTTGATTTGGTAGAAACATTAATGGCTTATTATTAATTTATAAAAATATAACCCACTTTGAATTCCTTTCTTAACAATTGCTTAAAGATGCCTCTGTTCTTGTTCCTTTTGCCTCTCCTCTTGATTTCCTTCAATATTGGCAAAAATTCCAATTCAATAGGACTTCCAATTGAGAACTCAAAGAAATATATATACTAAAATTGATCTTAGAATACTTAAACTCATGCATTTCTTAAGCTTTATGAACCAAAACCTTCAAAAAATCCAAACATTTAAACATCAACTTGCCTTGAAGCTTCACCAATTAATGAGTCTCTTGGCTTAAATGGAAACTCTAATCTTCCTTTTTCTTTTTCTCTTCTTGTACAACCTCAAAATCACTCTTTAAAACTAAGAAAATTGAAACCCTAACCTTTCTTCTTCCTTTTTATCTCTAATGACCGAAACCCTCACTTCTCTCTCTCTCTTTCAGGTTTTTCAGTTCACTCTCTTCATTCACGTTTTTCTCCTTCTAATGCACAAGGCACGCTTTTCCCTCTTCCAATTCTACCCCTTAATGAGTGCTAAAAATCGTCTTTACCCTTCCTTTGAAGCTTCATGGCTTTCAATCTTAAGTGACCTTCCAAAAATACCCTTCAACCTTCTTACTACTTTAATACAGCTAAAGCATATAGTAACATCCTACTAACATTAACATAATAATTAAACTTTAAAAACTTAATTTATCAAAACCCCATAATTCGTTTAAATCATGCTTAAATAAATAATACAAATTCAGGGCCAACATGTTAAATGACCATTCGTTTTAAGCTCCATGATCCAAACGATTCGTCCTGAAGAAGCAAAAAAGTCGTAAGTTTTCTAAATGAATAGTAACGATAGCTTTCACTCGATAGTATCAATTTTTTGATTACCTATGGATCAGTTACAAACCTTACAAGCGGTAACTTTTCAAGAGTGTTTATAAAAAGAAATCATCCCGAAATATACAACACTCTACATTTTAGAATTTTCTTAAATAAAAAAAATCTTAGTGACCTACTCATTCAAAGTGCTATCCACAAAGACGATCTAATCCTCTGTTTTTAACATCAAATCCTTCTCATTTTCATTTCATATCTTTCTTTCAATATCTTATAGATACTAATCTCACTTGTTTAAGCAAAATACATTTCTGTTTTTAGTGTTTATTTGTTACAGATTAGAAAAATGCTGAAATCTTTTGTCTGTCGGAGACTTATTGATTTCACTTCTTTGAAGAATGATCGAATGGATATTAAACCTGAGATCAAAGTAGCTAGATGGGATAACTTCTTCAATATCTGAGAACCAGTGTATCCAAATGAAATATATGAGTTTTGGAAGAATGCAAAGGTGGTAGACCTGGTCCTCACTCTAAACATCTCATGCAAGTGAAAGACCATTAAACCTGTATTTTGCATGCCTGCAAGTTGCTTCTGCAACATTTCACTGACAGAAGCCTGAATATAGCACTTAGCTGTCTTATTAGCATTATGTCATCACTCATCTTGTTGAACTTGCTCATGTCTGTTAATACCCATGAAATTCATTCATATTGGAGAACGATGTCAAGGTTACTTTTACATTCATTAAATTTTTCTCTGTTTTTTAATTTTTTATTAGTCAAGAGCATTGTGAGTGGATTCATATAGTGGTGATTATGTCTGAAAATATAAGTTATTAAATAATGAGCATTCTAGTCAAAAATATTGGATCTTTGTATAAAATCATGGTGCAAGTATACATGATGATAGATTTAACAAAACTAAAAAAAATTAAAACTTTATAAGACGGTTATTTTTCTAATCTATAACTGACTAAGTGACGGTGGATCATCTTATGCATTAAAAGAAAAACTGGGACCCTCCCACTCAAAAAGCTACTAAGCATCTTTATGCCTAACTCTTTAAGAAGCATCATAATATTTTCTATGCATTTAGCAATAGAGCTACGGTGGGCAGGTTATTGACAAACCAAGTGGAGTCTGCAACCATTTGATTCATCCACTAAAGGTACTTGTAAACCATGCCTCGATGGGAGGTCACATTTGCTACCAATGAGTAGACTTATCCTTTAGGAGACCTAAACCATGAAAGAACTAGGATTCATGTTCCCGGTGGGGAGTAACACTTCACCACATGCAAATGGGCTATCTTATGGACACCATGGACTCTCATATGAGCATCCTCTTCCACTCAATCTTTTTGATCTTTAAGTTTTTATAATTACCATCCTATCTAGATGCAATTCATTAACCATCCTATATTGTTTCATTATATATCTCATAAACAATAATGCATGGCAAGACCTAGGGTTAGGAATTTTTCTAAGTGGCATACATTCACATAATATCGCAAATTATTTGCATTCATCCATTCATTCATCTCATGAATTACAAAAACTACTTTTGGTTGTCCATCTTAGAAAATTAAAAGAAAATTACAAGGCCTTTAGGCCCAAAATTTGTTCTTGGACTTGGATTTTCCGCTTCGAACTCTTCTTTCGCAAGACCCAGTCTGTTCAGTAAAAAAATGAGTTAATGGCATTTTATTTCTAGAAATTTTTGTTTTTAAAACTGATTTGTAAATATTAAAACGAAAATTTCAACAGTTGCAAAAATTTAGGAATCAATAGAACTTAATCAAAATAAAATCTACCATTAATAAAAAGTAAAACCAAAAACATTTACTTATTCTTTTCTTCGGTCCTTGACTACTCCATCTTTAAGATTACAGAATTTTGTTTTTGTATATAACAAAAAATGAAAATAGAAAAATTAAGACAAAAAGAAAAACATGGTGATGATAGGCCACCCTCTTTGTTATAAACCAATCGAAGAAAAGTTACAAGTAAATCAATTTTCAATGGACAACCAAAAGAGCAAACCAAAACATACACAACAAATATTTTATCACATAAAAAAATTGCAGCATACATAATTGAATTTAATTGCCAACCTATGCCACTATGGGAATCAAATCATGCATAATAAAACCGGCTCTGATACCTGTTGTTGGATAAAAACCAAAAACATGTTTAGTTTGGCTAAATGGTAGATTTCAAAACTATTTTCCGAAATCTTAACACAGCGAAAGCATAAACACCCAATCAACATGCTTTTAATCCATACATGATACGACTTAAGGAAATAAATAAAATAATAACAAAATCAGAATTTTTACCGACTCCTTGCTACATCTTTGACTCCTCGCTGCTATGTCCTCAACCAATCTGATCTACCACTTGTTCTTCTTGGATAGCTTGGTTATCAAGATCCTTTGATGGGATAGGAAAAAAAATTGGATAGCAAACCTTTTGCTATGTCTGGCTAGTTCAAAAGAACAACAAAATTGAGACCTTCTCTATTGCTATAGCTAACTATTTTTTAGAACAAAAATAGACCTTCACTTTTGTTATGTTCGGCTAGTGTTGAGAGAATGGAGAGAGAACAAAAAATTTTCACACGTTAATAGCATCAAAGCTAAAAACGGAAAATCATTTTCAAGTCCAACATCTTTCGGTTTTTTGAGAGAGGGAAGAGACAAAATGGAGAGACCAATGGTGAGCTGCCAATTACGTTAAAACGGACAACCACTTCTCTTCATTCACTTTATTCCTTAATCAAAAAGAATGCAACGTTGATAGATTGATGGACAGCCACCAAACACCGCCTTCATTCACTTCATTCTTTAATAAAAAAGAATGCAACGTTAAAGGATTAACGGACAACCATTAACCTTTTAAAGAGAGTAACATAATCGGTTTGCAAAAGTGAGTGGAAAGACCGACGCACCATGTATTTGATTAAAGCTAATTGCAATGAGACCATCCAAAGCCAACACTTGGACGTTATCATGCATTAAAATGTGTTCATGAATGTCAAAAGAGGGCTGCGCATTTTCTTCTTTAAAAAACCACCGTTAAACTCATTTTAACGATTGAAGAAGAGCATGACCGAATGGAGCATTGACTTATTCTTTAATATTGTTTCAATTTAATTAATCTAATTGACCAAACCAAAATCCATTCCAATATTAAATGTTCCTTTAGGCTTATAATTAAAAATTAATTATTGTAAGCCTAATATTTAATAATAGGCTTAAGACCCAATTTAATTAACTCTTAAATGAATTGTTCCAGTTTTATTAGTGCGAATCCAATTCTCTTCAAAATGTTTCATTTTCTTTTTGGTAACCTCTGTTTAATTTTCTTTCTTTCCTTGATAACCTTCCTAGAAGCTAAAAGGAGAATCTAATTGGACTTAAACAATTCAGGCTCCAATAAGCCTAAATTTAATTTAATCTCATTAGAATTAATTTCGACTTATTAACACAAAAACATTCTGCTAAAGACAATTGGTTGCACTCTTGAATTACTTAAAATTATGAGAAACCATGTTTCAATTTATTAATACGATGTCTAATCGTAAACTCCATTATGAACCATATTTAGCCATTTGCATAATAAAGGGTAAAATTGTCGTTTTGCCCTTATGTTGGTTTTTCCTTCTAGATCCCCCATTTTACTGTACATGATGTTAAGACTTCATGGGTAGCTAATCCATCAAACTACTAGCATCAATTTAATCAGCAATCTCCATAAAACATCTAGAAGTGATGATATCCTTATAAACTCTTTATCTGAGAAAATATTCCCTGATGAATGTTTCAATTAATAATTCCATCATGAGGACATTGGATTGATACCTAGTAAAAATCCAATCCAATCATATCAAAAATTATAATGAAACACATATGGGTTCACCACTCATTAAAATTGTGGTCCATAATAAATGAATGCTAAGGTGTATATTTTAAAATTAAAGTAACAACCTGCTTTATTCTTTAAACATACATGTGATTCCATATTTGGTTAATAGTGCCATTGCCGATAGTCAACTACTATCATGATTTGAAACTCATCATTCCCTTGAAGTAAACTCCTTTACTTACATGGAGGTAAATCACAACACTACAATCTAAACCATAATCAAGTTACCAACTTAATTATTCGACTGTGAATCAATTATTTTAGATTCTAATAATATACATGTTTCCTGTACATCTTCATGTATATGTATATTACTTACAAAGAACCTTTTGTACCTTATGACTAGTTATATTATGCTCATACAAATAAAACCAAGCTCTTTTGTTTTATTAATAATAAATATTTTCATTACAATATTGTAACTGGAAGAAAATTAAGTTATATTTAAATACACTTGCTTTCCAGGGCACTATATTTACATAACCCTAATAGTATTCTCACTAAATGTGTGTCAACAGACTGATTTCTCACTGAAGGTGTGCCAACGAGCTCTTTTCTCTTCCAAGGTGTGTCAACAAGCTATTTTCTCACCAATGGTGTGCCAATGGGCTATTTTCCTACCAAAGGTGCCCACGAATGTCCAACCTATTGTTTTTCCATTGAATGTGTGCCAAAAGGATATCCTTTTCATTAAAGGCACATAGTGACCATGCGAATGGATTGTTTTCACACCGAAGGTGCGCCAAAAAATTCTTTTCTTACTGAATATGCATAGCGATCATGCCTACGGTTTGTTTTTCCCACTAAACATGTAATGGGATGTTTGCTTATCAAAGGTGCCTAACAATTATGCCAACAATTGTTTTCTCAACCAAAGGTGCTAAGCAACCATGCCGCCATGCTGTTTCTCTTACCGAATGTGCGAAAATGACCCTTTTACTCACCGAATATATCTAATGACCTTACCAACAGGCTATTTTCTTCCCCAAAGGTTCCTAGTGATTATTCCATCATGCTTGTTTTCTCCCTAAATATGTGGAAAATAACTATTCTCACTATTAAAAGTGGCCAATGACTATTCCGAAAGGCTATTTTTCCTACCAAACATGTGCCAACATATTGTTTTCTCACCAAAGTTGCCCAACAACTTTGCCAAGAGGCTATTTTTTCCATTGAATGTATGCCAATGGGCTGTTTTCCTACTGAAGGTGTGCCAATTAGCTGTTTCTCCCACCAAATGTGTGCCAATGGAATGTTTTCTCACCAAAGGTGCCCACTTCACTAGTGGGCTATTTTCTCAATGAAGATCTGCCAAGAGGATTTTTTTCTCTTCGAAAGTGCCCAACGATAGTGCCAATAGGTTGTTTTCTCCACTAGAATGCCCTATAGACTTTACCAATGGGTTGCTTTTCCCTCCTAACGTGTGCCAAATGGTTGTAGCTACAAACAATTTTTTTTGGTTTAGTTATGGTTACAGTATCACATGCATGCGGATATAGCAGAAGTGTCAGAATCGAGATTCCGACACCATGACAACCCCAAAACACCAAGATCATGGATGCATGCAAAGATATGTAAAGAATATGAAATAACAAAACTTTTTACCTTTTGTATCTCCTCCTTTCTTATTTCTTCTCCTTGTTTGGGTTGTTGCAAACACCAAACCCCTCCTTGATCTCTGAGAACAAGCAAATATGGAAGAAGAAACAATGTATAAGGGTTATTTGAGAACCAAACTAGATGAGTTCCAATAGATGCTCAAGATGATGGAAGATAGGTCAAAAATCTTGTTGCTTGCACTTTGATTCATGCAACAATTGCATGATTGTAACAATAAGACTCAAGACACCTCACTCTCACTCTAGAACTCTTCTAGAACCCTTTCTCTATCACTTGAGTGTGCAAGAAAAGAAGGAAGCTCATGTCTATAAATGAATAACTCAATTATATACCATTTCGTGTCCTTTTTCACGATCATGCCAATGAGCTACCATCGTGGCATTTTTAAAAATTGGGCTCGCCTTTGACCACAATCATGGCCTTATGATGGACAATCATGGCCTTCTTAAATAAAACCATACATCACTTGTTTTTCATCCGATCTTTTATGCATGTGACCTTTAGGTTCGTGGCTATTTTAGGTAATTGAATTAACTCTTAATTCAATCAAATCATTAAGGATTTCATGATGCCATTTTGCCAAAATATAAGTGGATTAACAAATGAACTCTTCAATAGTTAATTATCTAACTTATGAACCTTTCTATAGATAATTACTGTGCAATTCATCCTTTCACCATACAATACCCCACTTGATTTAAAGTATGGGCTATGTGTCAACTGCCACTAGACTGACTACGTCACATCTAGTCCAATTGAAGTTAGTTCTTGTCCTGGGATCTCATTACACTATCTTTCACTGAAGACTCTCTTCAGGACACATAAGTACTCTGGCAAGAGATTCCCAAGTAGTGACCCCAGCAAGAGCTCGTAGGTATTATCTCCTTCTATTAAGAGTGGTGAATCCTTTATTAGCCACCCAATTACCTTCGAATACCAATATTGTACCAAAGGTGTTCCAATAGACTATTTTCCCACCAAGGTTCCCAACAACCTTGCTAACCTATTGTTTTTCCCACTGAATGTGTGCCAATAGGTTGTTTCTCTCACTTAAGGCCCCTAATGACCATGTTAATAGACTATTTTCGCTTCGAAGGTGTACCAATGAGTTGATTTCTCACTAAAAGTACATAGTGACCTCACCTACAAGCTATTTTTCCATGAACAATGTGCTAAGGAGCTCTTTTCCCTCCAAATGTGCCTAACGACTATTTCAATATGTTTTTTTTCCAATGAAGGTGTGCCAATGGTTTGTTTTCTCATTTTAAGTGTACAATAGGTTATTCTTCCTACCAAAGGTGCCTAGGAACTATGCCAATGTGTTGTCTTACTAAATGAAAGTTTGTTAATGGTCTATTTTCACAGCTAAGGTGTGCCAATAGGCTATTTTGTACACCAAAAATGCCTAGCCACTTGGCCAACTTATTGTTTTTCCTAGCTAACATGTGCCAATGACTTGTTTTCTCATAAACTATGCCAATCGCTAGTCTTTCCCATCAAACGTTGCAATGGACCATGCCAATGTGATCCTTTTCCTATCGAATAAGTGCTAGCGGCAATTTTCTCACTGAAAGTGCCTGCTGACCATGCCAACGGGTTGTTTTTGCCCCCAATGTGTGCCAAAGGGCTATTTTTTCATTAAAGGTGTGCCAAAAAACTGTTTTTCTCATTGAAGGTGTGCTAACATGCTATTTTCTTACCAAAAGTTGTCAACAGGACAATTTTTCCACAAAACATGCCAATGAATATACAACGTGTTATTTTTCCTATCAAATTTGTGCCAACGGGATTTTTTTTAACCGAAGGCCCCTAGTGACCTTGTGAATAGGTTATTTTCACATTGAAGGTGTCTCAACAAGTTTTTTTCTCATGGAAGGTGCCCAGTGACCATGCTTATGATTTGTTTTTCCCATCGTAAGTATGCTAATGGGTTGTTTTCTTTATCGAAGGTAGGCAATGATTGTGTCTATAGGTTCTTCTTCCCACCAAATATGGTCCAACTGGCTTTTCTCTCCATCACAAGTTCCTAGTGACCATGCCAACGTATTGTTTTTCCTACCAAAGGTGTTCAAATGGGCCATTTTCTCTTTGAAAGTGCCCAAAGACTGTGCCAATGGGTTGTTTTCTCCACCAAAGGTGTCTAATGACCATGTCAATGGGTTGTTTTCCCTACTGAATGTCCTAGTCACTATGTCAATGGGCTATTTTCTCCTCGATAGGTGCCTAATGATCGGGTCAATAGGTTATTTCTCCTACTGAACATGTGCTAATGGATTATTTTCTAATTAAAGGTGCTTAGTGATCATGCCAACAAATTGTTTTTACCATCGAAGTGGTGTCAGCTGGTTGCTTTCTCACTAAAGGTGCTCAACAGTTATGCCTATTAACTATTACCAAAGGTGCTTAATGATTGTGTCAATGGGCTGTTTTTCTTACTTAACGTGTGCTAAAGGACTACTTTCTCATCGAAGGTGCCCAACGATTATGCTAACTAGCTGTTTTCTTCACTCAAGATGCCCAGTCACCGTGCCAACAGGCTTCTTACGCCACTGCAAATGTCATTTTTCATTGAAGGTGCCGAACATTTGTGGCAATATGTTATTTACTCCAATGCAAATACCTAGTGACCATGTCAGTGGGCTATTTTTCCTACCGAATGTGTGCCAACGAACTTGTACCCAATGACTGTGCCAACGGTTTGTTTTTCCCACCAAACTTGTGCCAAAAGGTTGTTTTCTCTAATATAGGTTCCTAATGACCATGCCAACGGGATATGTTTCTCACCAAATATGTGCCAATAGGCTATTTTCTTACTGAAGGTGCCGAATGACCATGCCAACATGCCTTTTTTTCATTGAAGTTGTTACAACAAGCTATTTTCTTATCGAAGGTGCCCAATGACTATGCCAACTGGTTTTTTTCTCATGAAGGTGTCTAGTAACCATCCTAACAAGTTGTTTTTCCTACTAAATATGTGTCAAAGGACTATTTTATCACTGAAGGTACCCAGCGACGATGCCAACTGGTTGTTTCTTCCATCGAAGGTGTGCCAATGTGATGTTTTCTCACTAAAGGTGCCTAAGGTGTGCCAACAAACTTTTTCTACACTAAAGGTGCTCAAAGACCATTCCAACGAGCTATTTTTTCCACTGAAGGTGTCCTAATAGACTATTTTTCATTGAAGGTTCCCAATGACTATGCCAACAAGGTATTTTCTCCATCATAGGTGCTCAGCTATCATGCTAATTGGTTGTTTTTTGCACTAAATGAGTGCCAACAAATTGTTTTCTCATCAAAGATGCCCAGAGATCACGCCAATGTGTTGTTTTTCTCACCGAAGGTATCCATCGACCATGCTATGGGGATATTTTCTCCACCAAAGGAGCAAACTGATCATGCCAATGGGTTCTTTTTCCTATCGAACACATGCCAATAGAATATTTTCTCATGAAGGTGGCCAATGACTATGCCAACGGGCTATTTTTCCTGCAGAAAGGTGCACCAATATGCTGTTTTCTCACTGTAGGTGCCTAATGATCATGTCAATGGGCTGTTTTCTCATGAAACGTGCCTAATGACTATGCCAACAGACTTTTTCTACACTAAGGGTGCCCCGTGACTATACTAATTGGCTAATTTTACCTGTGCCAATGGGCTAGTTTCTCATTGAAGTTGCCCAATGACCATACTAACAGGTTCATTTTCCATGGAACGTTCACCAACAGGTTGGTTTCTCACTTAAGGTTCCTGGTTACCATGCTAACAAACTAGTTTTCCCACTAAGGGTGTGGTAATGAACTACTTTCTCACCAAAAGTGTGCTAATGGAATATTTCTTACCAAAGGTGCCCAACGAATGTGTCAACGTGTTGTTTTTCCCACTGAATGTGTGCCAATAGGCTATTTTTCACATTAAAAACTGAGTGATCACACCATTGGGTTATTTTATCACTGAAGGTTCCAAGTGACCATTCCAACAAGCTATTTTGGCCACTAAACGTGCCCAATGACTAAGCCAACTAGTTGTTTTTCCCATCGATCATATTCCCAAAGGCTATTTTCTCATCAAAGCTGCCTAATGATTATGCCAGCAACTATTTCTCCACCAAAGGCACCAAACAACCTTGCCAATAGGCTATCTTCTCCACTGCAGTTGCCCATTGACCATTCCAATGTGCTATTTTCCTTACCGAAGGTGTTTAGCAACTTTGTCATTAGGTTGATTTGTCCACCTAAGATGCCTAGCGATTGTACCAATAGACTATTTTCCCACTAAATACATTACAAAAAACTATTTTCTCATCAAATCTATGCAACAACCATGTCATTGGGCTATTTCAAAAACCGAACATACATCAACAAACTATTTTCTCATTGAAAGTGTTACAACGACTATGCTAACAGGCTGTTTTTCCCAATAAAGGCGTACCAATAAGCTATTTTATCACCAAAGTTGACCAAGGTGTGCCATCAAACTATTTTCTTTGCTAAAGGAGCCTAATGACCATACGAACGGGCTATTTTTCCCCACCGAACTTGTACCAATGAGCTGTTTTTTCGGTTATAAGTACTCAGTGACAATGCCAATGGGTTGTTTTCTCATTGAAGGTGCCTAGCAATCATGTCAATGGGCTGTTTTCTAACTGATGGTTCCTAGCGACTACGTTAGTGGGTTGGCATGTCAATGAGCTATTTACTCACCAAAGGTGCCCATCGACCATGCCAATGGGATATTTCCTCTAATGAAGGTGCCTAACTACCATTCCAATGTGTTGTTTTCTCTATAGTTGGTGCCTAATGATCATGCCAATGGGCTACTTTTCCTATCAAACCTATGCCAACAAATTATTTTCACATTGAACGGGAAGTTTTCACCATTAAAGGTTCCCAGTAACTGTGCCAATAGGTTGTTTTCCCACCAAACTTGTGCCAATAGGTTTTTTTCTCAGCAAAATTGCCCAGCTACTTCATTTACAAGCTATTTTTCCCACTAAAATATTGTGAACTAACTATTTTCTTACCAAAGGTGCCCATTGACCATGCCAACGAGTTGTTTTTCCCACTGAAAGTGCACCAACAGGTTGCTTTCTCCATCTAAAGTGCCCAATATCCTTACTGATGGGTTGTTTTTCCTACTAAAGATATGCCAACATGCTATCTATCACCGTCAGTGCCCATCGACCATACCAACAAGTTGTTTTCCCTACTGAATGTGCACAAATGGGTTGTTTTTTCCATCTAAGGTGCCCAACAACCTTATTGATGGGTGGTTTTTCCCACCAACGGTGTACCAACAAGCTATTATATCACCGAAGGTGTGCCAACTTGAAAATTTTCTCACTGAAGGCATCCGTTAATTGTGCCAATGTGTTATTTTTCCCATCAAAGGTGTGCCAAGGGGTTGTTCATTTGGTCAAATGCCCAGTGACGATGCCAAGGGGTTGCTTTCCCACTGAAGGTGTACCAACAGGCTATTTTCTCTCTGAGGGTTCCCAACAACCATGGCAATAAGACATTTTCACCTACATAGGTGCTTGGCAACCGTGCCAATGAATTGTTTCTCCCACTAAGCATATGCCAACACATTGTTTTCTCATTAAAGGAGTGCAGTGACCATGCCAAATAGCTTTTTTCCCACTAAACGTGTGTCAATAGAGTTTTTTCTTACTAAAAGTGCCTAGCGACTGTTCCAACGACCTATTTTTTCCACTGAACATGGTCCAATGAACTGTTATCTTACTGAAGGTGGGCAAACACTATGCCAATAGGCTATTTTTCCACTAAACGTGTGATAACGGACTGTTTTCTCATCGAAGATGCCTGATGACTGTGTCGAAAGTGCCTACCGATCATTCCAATAGGATCTTTTCCCTACTGAACATGTGCTAATAAGATACTTTTCCCATTGAACATGTGTTAACAAGATGTTTTTCCTATCAAACATGTGGCAACAGACTATGTTCTCACTGAAGGTGCCCAGCGACCATGCCAACGAGCCATTTTTGTCTTCTAAGGTGTGCCAATGGGCTTTTTTCTCACCGAAGGTGCCCAAAGTGTGCCAAAGGTCTATTTTCTTCACCGTAGGTGCCCAACAACCATGTAAATAGGCTATTTTTTGACTGAATGTGTGAGAACAAGTTGTTTTCTTCATCACAGGTGCCTAATGACCATACCAACGAGTTGTTTTCCCATTGAAGGTGCCCAACAACCATTTGAACTAGCTTTTTTCATATTAAACATGTGCTAAAAGTTTGTTTTCTGAGCGAAGATGTCTAGTGACAGCACTAACAAGCTCTTTTTCCAATCGAAGGTGTGCCAATGAGCTGTTTTCTCACAAAAGGTGGCCAAGGTATGCCAACGGTCCATTTTCTTCACTGAAGATGCCTAACGACCATAACAATAGGTTGTTTTTCCTAAAACCATATATCAACGGGCTATTTTCTCTGCCACAGTTGCTCAACAATAGTGACAACTAATGGTTTCTCATTGGAGGTGCACAATAACCATGCCAATGTGTGTTTTCCATTATATGTGCCCAGTGACAGTGCCAACGGAATATTTTCACATCGAAGGTGCCCAACTACTATGCCACTGGGTTGGTTTTCTAATCGAAGGGGTGCCAACGGTGATTTTTCTTAGCCATGGTGCTTAATGACTATACCAATGTGCTATTTTATACACCAAAGTCTCCCAACAACTATGCTAAAAGATTATTTTTCCCATCAAACATCTGTCAATGGATTGGTTTTCCATCGAAGGTGTGCCAATAGGCTATTTTCCCTACTAAAAGTGTCTAATGACCATTTCAACAGGTTGTTTTTTCCACCTAAGATCCCCATCGACCATGCCAATAAGCTATTGTTTCCACCGAATGTGCTCCAACAACTTGTTTTCTTACTGAAGTTGAGCAATGAACATATCAACAGGCTGTTTTTTTGCCAAATATGTGTTAACGAACTATTTTACTACCGGTGCCTATCGACCATTCTAACGAGAAGTTTTTCCCATTGAAAGTGTGTCGAAGGGATTTTTTCCCACCAAAAATGTGTCAACAGAGTGTTATCTCACTAAAGGTGCCTATGACGTGCCAATGGTCTGTCTTCTTCACTAAAGGTGCCTAATGATTGGGACAACAGATTGTTTTTCCAATAAAACATGTGTCGATGGGTTATATTCTCTAACATAGTTGCTTAGTGAATATGCCAATAGACCGTTATCTTATTGAAGATGCTAAGCGACCATGTAAATGAGCTATTTTCTCCATCACATTTACCCAATAACTATGCCAATAGGCTATTTTGCCATCCAATGTGCACCAACAGACTATTTTTTCACCAAAGGTGCCCAAAATCCTTACCAATGGTGTGCTTTTGAACTTAAGGGGTGCCGACAGTGTGTTTTCTCAATGATAGTGCCCATCAACTGTGACAATAGGCTAGTTTCTCCACCAAAGTTGCCTAGAAATTGTGGAAAATGGTTATTTTCCCATCAAACATGTGTCAAAGGATTGTTTTCCAAAAACTTTTTTTTTACATAAGGTGCCCAATGGGCTATTTTCTTCACCAAAGGTGAATAATGACCATGCTAATGGGCTATTTTTTGCTCCAAAGGTGTGACAATGAGATGATTTCTACGTCATCGATGGGCTATTTTTCCCACCAAACATGTGCTAATGGAATATTTTCTCACTAAAAGTGCTCATCGACCTTGCCAATAGATTGTTTTTCCTAAAGAAAGTGTGCAAACAGGCTTTTTTCTTAGTGACGCTACCAAAAATCTACATAAACGAGTTGTTTTCAGCACCAAAGGTGCCTAGCGATTGTGTTAATAGGTTGTTTTCCCACCAAATGTGTGCCAAATGACTCTTTCTTCACAAAAGGTACCTAGTGACCTCATCTACGAATTGTTTTTTCCACCAAAAGACTATCAATGGATTATTTTCCTACCCAAGGTGACTAATAACAATACCAACAGGCCATTTTTCCCCCTGAATGTGCACTAACTAGCTTTTTCTCCCACTGAAATCATGCCAACTAGTTATTTTCTTACTAAAGATGTGCCAACAGGCTATTTTCCTATCAAGGTGGCCAATGACCATGCCAACATGCTGTTTTACCCACCAAACGTGTGCCAACGTGCTATTTTTCCCACTAAAGTTGCTTTAATGGGTTGTTTGGTCAACAAAGCTGCATAGAGACCTCACCTATTGGTTGTTTCTCCCCATAGATGTCTCCAACATGTTGTTTTGTCAGGAAAGGTATGCCAACAAGCTATTTTCGCAATCAAGATGTGCCAATGGGCTATTTTCCTATCAAAGGTTCCAATAAATATCCAATATGCTGCTTTTCCTATAGAATGTGTGCAAACGGGCCATTTTTTCAGCAAAGGTGCCTGCTAACCATACCAACGTGCTACTTCCCCCTTATATGTCACAATAGGTTGTTTTCTCATAGAAGGTGTACCAATGGGCTTTTTATCCCAACAAAGGTGGGCCACTGAGCTTTGTTCTCACCAAAGGGTTGAACAAGTTATTTTTGTACAAAAGATGCCCAATGAGAATCCAACATGCTATTTTTCTATTAAATATGTGTCAACAACCCTTTTTTTTACCGAAGGCTCTGAATGAGCATACCAATGCATAGTTTTCCTATTTAAGGTGTTCCAACAAGTTGGTTTCTTATAGAAGGTGCCCAATGACCATTCCAATGGTCTATTTTTTCCTCCTAAGGTGCGCCAACAGGATGTTTTCTTACTGAAGGTGCCTAACGACCATATCAATGACTGTTTTCTCCATCAAAGATAGCAAGCAGCCATGTCAATGTATTGTTTTTCGCACTAAATGTGTGCTAACGAGCTTTGTTCTCACCAAAAGTACCTAACAACCATCCTAAAGGGCTGTTTTCTTCATAAAGGTGCCTAACAACTGTACCATGGGTCATTTTTCCTATAAAATATATGCCAATGAGCTTTTTTCTCACTGAAGGTGTATAGTGATCGTGCCAATGGGTTGTTTTCCCCTCTAAAGGTTTGCCAACAAGCGGTTTTCTCATCAAAGGTATGCCAGCAAGATATTTTCCCATCAAGGTGCCTAATGACCAAGCCAACGTACTGTTTTCCCCACTGTATGTGCGCTAACGAGTTGCTTTTCTCTCTAAAGGCCCCTAGTGACTATACTGATGGGTGGTGTTCCTACCAAAGATGTTATAATGGGATGTTTTCTCACTAAAGATGCATAACAACCTTATCTACAGTCTCTTTCCAACAGAAGTGTGCCAATGAGCTATTTTCTTAGAAAAGGTATTGAGTAATAGACCAAAGGGCTACTTTCACCATCGACGATGTGTAGAGACTTTGACAACTCATTGTTTTTCCTAATTAACATATGCCAATGGTTTGTTTTCTCACCTAAGTTTTGCTAGTGTGCTTTCTTTCCTACTAAATGTTTCAAAAGATCTTGCCAATATGCTGCTTCTCCCACCAAATGTGTGTCAATGGCCTATTTTTGCACTAAAGGTGTCCGCTAACCATGCCATTGATTTGTTTTTCCCATTAAATGCATGATAATAAGTTGTTTTCTATAACAAAGGTGCCTAACAATTGTGCCAACATGTAGTTTTTTTTAGAAAATGTCTGCTGACGGTCTTTTTTCTCACCTAAGTTATGCCAATAGTCAGTTTTTCCTACCAAAGGTTACAAGGGATCATGCCAATATGCTGCGATTCCCATCGAATGTGTACCAACAGAGTGTTTTTGGGCTAATGTGCTATTTTCCCATTGAAGGTGCCCGTGAATTTTGATCGTGTTGTTTTCCTATCAAATTTGTGCCAATGGGCTATTATTTTCACCGAAGGCCCTAGCGACCATGCGAATGAGTTTTTTCCCATTGAAGGTGTGCCAAAGAGTTTTCTCATAGAATGCCCCTAGTGACCATGCCAACGGTTTGTTTTTCCCACTCATGGTACGTCGAAGGGATGTTTTCTTACCAAACATGCCTGACGAGGATGCCAGCAACTATTTTCTCCACCAAAGATGACAAATAACTATACCAAGGTGCCATTTTTTCTACCAAATGTGTACCAGGCCTTTTTCTCATCGAAGATGTTTAATGACTATTCCAACGGGTTGTTTTCTCTACTAAAGGTGCCCACGATTGTGCTAATAGGTTGTTTTTTTCCATTGAACATATGCCAATGAGTTGTTTTCTCACTAAAGCTAGTAACCGACCTCACTTATAGGTTGTTTGTTAAAAAGAAAGATTATCAAGGGACTACTTTCCTATCAAAGTTGCCAAGAGACCATGCTAACAGGATTTTTCCCAACCAAAGGTGCCCAGCGAATGCACTAACGGGCTATTTTCCCATTCACGGTACACATTGAATGTGGCAGTGGGTCGTTTTTCCCTTCGATTGTATGCCAAGTAGCAGTTTTCTCGTCGAAGCTCAGCCAATAGGCTATTTAACCATCAAGGTGCCAAATGACCATATCATCGTATTGTTTTCCAACCAAATGCATGCTAACGAGCTATTTTTCTCCCTGAAGTCCCCCTATGACCTTGCCAACGGGCAATTTTCCCATCGAAGATGTGTCAATAGGTTTGTTTTCTCACAGAATGTGCATTTACCTCACCTATAGGCTCTTTTTTCCACCAAAACTGTGGAAGCAGTTTTTTCACATATGGTGCCCAGTGACAATACCAATGGGCTATTTTTTTACCGAAGGAGTGTGCACTTGTTGTTTTTCTCAACCAACGTGCACCAACGGTCTGTTTTCCCACCCAAGATATGCCAGTGGGCTGGTGATCATGGCAAAGGTCCTAAAGGACTATGCCAATGTGTTGTATTTCTTATGGAATATATGCCGATGTGCTATTTTCTCAATGAAGGTGCCCACTGAACATGCCAACGCGCAGTTTTTCCTTCCAAATGTTTTAAAACGAGCTATTTTCTCTAACAAAGGTGCCCAATTACTATGCTAACTTGTTTTTTCCTAAGTGACGTGTTTCAATAGTCTATTTTTTGATCTAAAGTGTGCCAATGGGTAGTTTTTCCTATCAAAGGAATAAGGGTCCATGCCATTGTGCTGCTTTTCCCATCAAATATGTGCCATGAGCTTTTTTCTCACTAAAGTTACTCAATGACCATGCCAACATGTTATTTTTCCCTCCAAATGTGTGATAACGAGCTATTTCTCTACCGAAGGTTCCTAACGACTGTGCCAACTTGTAGTTTTTCTGAACTAACGTGTGCCAATAGCCTATTTTCTCATCTAAGGTACACTAATGGGAAGTTTTTCCTATCAATGGTGCCAAGGGACCATGCCAACATGTTGTTTTTCACTCTGAATGCATTACAACAGGCTCTTTTTCCCATCGAAGGTGCCCAATGACTATGCCCATTTGTTGTTTTCCCAAGTAATGTGTGCCAATAGTCTTTTTCTCAATCTAAGATGTGCCAATGGGCATTTTTTCCAATTGAAGGTGCCATGGAACGTTGCCAATGTGTTGTTGTTCCCACCAAATATATGCCGACAAGCTATTTTCTTACATACGGTGCTTATTAACAATGCCAACGTGTTGTTTTTCCCTCTGAATGTGTGACAACGGGCTGTTTTCTCTGCCGAAGGTGCCCAATAACTATGCAAACTTGCTGATTTTTTGAACTAACATATGTCAACGGTCTATTTTCCCATCAAAGGTGTGCCAAAGGTCAATTTTTTCTACCGAAGGTGCCAAGGGACCACACCATTGTGTTGTTTTTCCCACCAACAAATTCAGGTAGCACTTCCAATACAATCCCAAATTTCGAACTCCTCGGAGAATCAATTGTCCGGAATCAACACAATCAATTTAACATTCATAATATAATTTAAACATAATCTAACACAAATAATTAATTGAGTGAGACCGTCTAGGTTACTCACAGGTCGTTCTCGAAGCTAATGCCTGGAAGATTCAGAAACGTCTAGATGTTAACATTCCAGTTGCTCCTCTATATCACATAATATAAACATATCAAAATTTGGCACAATTATAAGTCTTTATTAATGCACATATATGTATATGATGTATGCACAATTCATGTTCATGACAATCTAGTTAGGCATCTATCAATATGGTTTATTTGATAACAATAGGAAATGATTTCTGTATCAGGTAGTGATATAGCCTAAGCTAAGACTTAATTTCAATCTAGATTTTCAAATTCTTAGAGACAAAATTAAAAACAAATTTCTTCATACAATTTGTATCCCTATGTATCTAGTTTACTGAAATTCAATAATAATTCCTTTTGGATAATTACAAAACAAGTTATGTGTAAAACACAGAAGCATAATTAGTGAACAATGCTACATTTTCTAGCACCCATCTTCCATTTTTTCCGATTTTACACCTAACATAACTTATAGAAAGATCACTTTTCCTTCTTCATTACTCTTCATTGTTAACTCCATTTCAACTCAATATAATTCATAAACAAATTATAGTCCATGATTGATCACGAACACAAATAACAGAATGTACACATATATACACATTCATCGTCAACTTCCTATACATACTTAACTTCATTTTCATTTTCATTTTCATTTCACTAACTATCACCTTAATTCTTCTCATCTCAAGATACCATATTACTCCATTTATTTATGTCCAGACTCATTTTATTTCATTACAAAAACACCCAAGGAGATTCACATTAATTCATCAAGAAAACATAACAAAAACTTATTATGTATCCAGTATTTATGCACTTTTTCATACACCAAGTACTCAACTTCAAGTAAAAATTTAAACCTCTTAAAGGCAGAATTTGAATTCCAAGTCTGCATAAAAAATGTAGCAGTATGTCTCTAATTTAATCCAGATCAAGAATCGTCTCATTTGGATAACTGGAGAACAAGTTAATCAGTGGAAATGTATAAGTACTATTTTCCAGCACCCTCTTCATCAACATTTAGTCTCTCAATTCTTCCTTTAAACAACTCATAAATACCATTAATACATTAAAAAAGAACATAAATCTATTTATTACAACATTAACGTTACACACATCTCTACTCCTCTATATGATCATTAAACAATAAATTATCATCACACATGTTTCATTTAGCAAAACCATGAAGATTAACAAGCTACTTACTTGATTTATCTTCAAATCCTTTCCCATGTCTCTCATGACCATCATCATTCTAGGTTAGATTTGGTTGGATTTTTTTGTGAGAAATGAAGAAGAGAGCAAGTTTAGTAGGAAGTGAACGATTAGAGGGTTAGGTTTAACATGTATGGAAATTCAAGAAGTAAAAACATGAAGAAGAGAAGAAGATGAAGCTCATGAAGAGAGGGAGAGAAAAGCAAGAGAAACACAACATTTAATTTGGTCTTTCAAATAAAAACGGTGAAGTTTTGTGAGTGGGGGAGTGGTGGCAAGTGGTGGTGACACTTGTGACCTTCCTATGGTCCCATTTGGACCGTTTTTAAAAACTAGTCCATTTAACTCCAATTTCTAGTCCAATTGTCCCCAAATTTTAGTGACAAATGTCATTAAACCCAAATGTCATTTACAAAAATTTTCATTGCCTTTTGACTCTTAATTTTACTACTATTTATCAATTGTCCTCCCACATGGTATTTTTCCTAGTTCAAAATTTACCTAAAAATTCATGGATTTTCTAAATTTCAACAAAATTTCAAAATCAATACCTATACACACCAAGTCAATTTTCAATACTTATAAACCATAATTTAGATCAAAAATTTACATTTACAACAATTATACTCGGAATGCCAACGAATGCATGTACAATTATTTTCATCTGTAAAATTCAATAATCACGTGTATGTGCATATCATATAATGCATGAGCATGAAATGCATTTTCTAATTTCTTAGTAATCTCTCATGTTTACTATTCTAGCGTCAACATGGGTAAGAGGATGTTACGATTCTCCCCTCCTGCTCGTCCTCGAAATTCTTACTTGATTGTTCGAACAAATAGGGATATTGTCTCCTTATATGCTCCTCCATTTCCTGAGTGGCTTCCTCTATTGAATGATTCCTCCAAAGAACTTTTACCATTGGAATTACTCGATTCCTCAACTACTTGATCCGGAATCCCACTATCTTAATCAACTCCTTAATATAACATAGGTTACTAGTAACCTCAATCCTTGAGTTGGTATCATATATGTCGAATCTGATCGATATCTTCGGAGAATACTCACACAAAACACATTATATAGTTGGGACATCTCATTCAGTAAAGCTAACTTCTATGCCAATGGTTAATAATTTCATAAGTACCAATGTACCTTAGTCTCAACTTTCCCATTTTAATGAATCTCAAAACTCCTCTCTAAGGTGACATTCTAAGAAATACTCTGTCTCCTACACTGTAATCCATGTCCCTTCGATGTTGATCCACATAACTCTTTTGTCTATCTTGAGCCACTTTAATTCAGCTTCGGATTAATTTCATCTTTTCCACAGTATCTTGTATCAATTATGGGCCTTTGACCATTCTCAAGCCCTCTTCATCCCAATACAGAGGCGATTGACATTTTTTGCCATATAACGCCTCATATGGTGCCATTCTGATACTACTGTGGTAGTGATTATGATATGAAAATTCTATCAGTGCTATATAATGTTCCCAAGCTCCCTGAAACTTCAAAACACACGCTTTAAGCATGTCTTCAATAGTCTTAATTGTTCTCTCACTCTGTCCATCTGTTTGAGGATGAAATGTAGCACTAAAGTTCAACTTTGTACCCATAGTAGACTGCAAGCTCTTCCAAAATCTTGAAGTATATCTGGGATCCCTGTCCAATACAATGGACATTTGAACCCTATGCAGTCTGACTCCTTCATTCACATATCTTTAGGCCAATTGATCTAGTGAGTTATTCTCTCTCACTGGTAAGAAATGGGCTGACTTAGTCAATCGGTCTACTATGACCCATATAGCATCATTTTGTCTCAATCCCATAATAAAGTCCATATTAATTCATTCCATTTCCGCTTTAGAATAGGCAACGAATGTAGCTTCCCTACTAAAGCCCAATGCTCAACCTTAACCTACTAGCATGTCATACACTAAGAAACACACTCCACCACTTGCTTTTTCATTCTAGGCCACTAGAAATGTTGCTTCAGTGTGTTATACATCTTGGTAGTACTAGGATGCATAGCATAGGTGGCCATATGAGCTTTCTCAAGAATTTCCTTTATTAAATCATCCACATCTAGTTCATATAGCCTCTGCTTCAACCACAGTGTCTCATCTCTCAACTCAAACTCAGAATCTAGATTCATCTTCACTTTCTCTCTAAGCTTCACCATATTAGGATCTTTCATTTGGACTTTTCTAATTCTATCATGCAACATCGGCCTCAGCTTCAATGTAGCAATTAATGCCTCATCTTGCTCTAGATTCAATTTCACATTTAGATCTCTCAAATGAATTAAGTTTGGTAACCTCAATAATTGAATATGAGCTATACTAGTATTAGACTTTCTACTCAGAGCATTAGCTACCACATTGGCTTTCGTAGGGTGATACTCAATCGTGCAATCATAATCCTTCAATAACTCAATCCATCTCCTCTGTCTCATGTTTAATTCCTTCTAACTCAACAGTACCGCAAACTCTTATGATCTGTGTATATATGGAATATCTCCTCATATAGATAGTGTCTCCATATCTTTAACCTTGCTATACTGCATCAATATACATCCCAATCCTTAGTGCAAAGCATCACTATATACCACATATGCTCCTGTCCTAATGGAATAGTCAACACCAATGCTGTAGCCAACTGATGCTTCAGCTCCTCAAAGATTTGCTGACATTCTTCCTTCCATTCTATATGGAGGAATGGATATAGGAGTAGCACCTAGAACTAAGTCAATCGTAAACTCCATAATTCCCAATCTAGAGGTAAACCAAATAACTCGGTAGGAAACATATTCGGGAATTCCCTAATCATAGGAATGTCTAGTATAATCTGCTCAACTCGAGTATTGATTACGTGGGCCGAATAGGCCTCACATCCACCTTGCATCAACCTCAATGCCCTCCTGAATGATATCATCCTGGCTAGCACTGCTTGACTAATTCCTCTGAATACTACCCTCAGCTGATTAGGAGATTCTAGTACTACCTCCTTAGTATAGCAATTTATAATAGCCTTATGAGTAGTGAGTCAATCCATGCCTAGGATAATATCTATCTCTCTCAGCTGTAGTATAATCAAGTCTGCTTCCAATTCTGCTTGATCAATCCAAATCAAGCATCTTTTATAGACCTCTTCTATAACTGTAGTACTACCTATTGGTGTACTCACCTCTAATCCATATTGTAATAACTCTCTATCACAATGCAGCCTAGATGCTAGATGTCGTGTGATAAAGGAATACGTAGACCTTGGATCTAGCAATGCAAATGTTTTATGCTCATAAATAAATAGCGCACCTGCAATGACATCCGGAGAGTCCTGTGCCTTCTGTCTGACCATGGCATAAACTCGGGCCTACAACTACAGTCTGTTGCTCCGCACCTCAGTCCTGACAAAAGTACTCTTAGTGCTCACTCTAGCTCTACCTCGGCCTCTCTGTCCAGGCCCACTATCTCTTTTCTGCTGGACAGTAGCTTCACTTATAGACCCCCAACTTATACCAGACTGGGTTCTAGTAATAGCAAGACAATCTTTGATTCTCTGTTTTAGAGAGCCACATCAGAAACAAGCTCTTAATAAAGTCCAACACTCACCACCGTGCTTCTTCCCATAATGCCCACAATGCTTACCATGCTTGTTCTCACAATGACCATACCACATGCTACTTTCCCCTTACGTGTCATAATAGGTTGTCTTCCCACAAAAGGTGTACCAGTGGGCTTTTTATCCCAACAAAGGTAGCCCACAGAGCTTTATTCTCACCAAAGGGGTGCCAATGAGCTATTTTTGCACAAAAGATGCCCAATGACAATCCAACATGCTATTTTTCTATTAAATATGTGTCAACAAGCTATTTTTACCGAAGGCTCTGAATGAGCATACCAACATATAGTTTTCCTGATGAAGATGTGCCTACAAGTTGCTTTCTCATAGAAGGTGCCCAACGACCATTCCAATGGTCTATTTTTCCCTCTTAAGGTGTGCCAACAGGATGTTTTCTTACTGAAGCTGCCTGATGACCATATCAATGACTATTTTATCTACCAATGATGGTCAGCAACCATGCCAATGTGTTGTTTTTCTAAGAAAATGTGTGCCAATGAACTTTTTTCTCACCAAAAGTACCTAACAACCATCCCAAAGGGTTGTTTTCTTTAATAAAGGTGCCTAATGACTGTACCATGGGATGCTTTTCCTGCAAAATTTATTCCAATGAGCTTTTTTCTCGCTAAAGGTGTATGGTGATCATGCCAATGGGTTGTTTTTCCCTCTAAAGGTGTGCCAACTAGCTGTTTTCTCATCAGAGATGTGCCAACAAGCTATTTTCCCATCAAGGTGCCGAACGACCAAGCCAACGTACTATTTTCCCCACTATATGTGCGCCAATGATTGATTTGTTTTTCCCTCTGAATGGATGATAATGGGTTGTTTTCTATAACAAAGGTGCTTAATAATTATGCCAACATGTAGTTTTTCCTAGATAATGTTTGCCAATAGTCTTTTTTTCTCACCAGAGTTGTGCCAATAGTTAGTTTTTCCTACCGAAGGTTAGAAGGTATCATGCCAATATGCTGCGATTCCCATTGAATGTGTGCCAACAGAGTGTTTTTGGGCTAATGTGCTATTTTCCCATTGAAGGTGCCCTTGAATTTTGAACGTGATGTTTTCCTATCAAATGTGTGCCAATGGCCTATTATTATCAAATGTGTTGCAGTTCCTATCGAATGTGTGCCAACAATATTTTTCTCATTGAACGTGCGCTAATGTGTTATTTTCCTATCGAAGGTGCCTGTGAATTTCAAACTTGTTTTTTTTTCTATCAAATGTGTGCCAATGGACTATTATTTTCAGTGAAGGCCCCTAGCGATCATACGAATGAGTTTTTTCTCACTGAAGGTGTTCCAAAGAGTTTTTTCATAGAAGGCCCCCAGTGACCATGCCAACGGTTTTTTTTCCCACTTAAGGTGTGTCGAAGGGATGTTTTCTTACCAAACTTTCCTGACGACCCTATCAACAACTATTTTCTCTGCCGAAGATGACAATCAACTATGCCAATGTGCCTTTTTTTTCTACCTAATGTGTATCAATAGGCATTTTTCTCACCAAAGATGCCTAATGACTATTCCAATAGGTTGTTTTCTCCACTAAAGGTGCCCCACAATTATGCTAACAGGTTGTGGTTTCCATTGAACGTATGCCAACGAGTTGTTTTCTCACCAAAGGTGGTAATTGAGCTCACCTATAGGTTGCTTTTTAAAAAGAAAGTTTATCAAAGGGCTGCTTTCTCATCGAAGTAGCCAAGTGACCATGCTAACAGGCCTTTTTACCCACCAAAGGTGCCCAATATATGCACTAACAGGCTATTTTCCCACTCATGGTACATAATGATTGTGGCAGTGGGTTGTTTTTCCCTCCAAATATGTGCCAACTAGCAGTTTTCTAACCAAAGGTCTACTAATAGGTTATTTTTCCATCAAGGTGCCAAATGACCATATCATCATATTGTTTTCCTACCAAATGTGTGCCAACGAGCTGTCTTTCTCCCTGAAGTGCCCCAATGACCTTGCCGACGGGAGGTTTTTCCCATCAAAGATGTTGATGTTCCAGTTGCTCCTCTATATCACACAATATGTACATATCACAATTTGGCACAATTATAAGTGTTTATTAATGCACATGTATGTATATGAAGTATGCACAATGCATGTTCATGACAATCTAGGTTATTGCTCTATTATTCTTGTCATGTAAACATTCATATATCCAAACTCACATAAGTATCATTTATACTTTTGGTTTATACTTCAATAAAACCATAAAAATCAAAATTCATAATTCCTTGGTCAATTTAGATTTTTCCTATAACAACTTTGGGATCAACATTCCATGTTCCTTTTGACAAAGAAATGAATTAATTTGAGGATACTTTCTTATAGAAAATTATTCTCCTATCTCTTAAGTTTCTACTAACACCAAGATCATTCAATTTGGTTCTGTATTCTATGAGTTATGATCAAAATACTACTGACTGAGCACATTTGAAACTTTGGCATGTACATGATCTTGCTGTCAAATTGTACAACTCATATCTCTCAATTCCCACATTCAAACATTATGAAATTTATATCATTTGAATGATAAGAGAACAAAATAAATGTGAAGAAACCTTTGTCTAATTATGCATCTATCAATAAAGTTTATTCGATAACAATCGGACATGATTTCTGTCTCAGGTAGTGATATAGCCTAAACCAACACTTAATTTCAATCCAAAATTTGAAATTCTTAGAGATAGAATTACAATAGAATTCTTCATACAATTTGTATCCCTATATATCTAGTTTACTCCAAGTCAATAATCATTCTATTTGGATAATTACAGAACAAGTTACGTGTGAAACACAGAAGCATAATCAGTGAACATTGCTACATTTTTCAGCACCCATCATCCAATTTTCCATATTTTACACCTAACACAACTTATACAAAAATCACTTTTCCTACTTTATTACTCTTCATTCTTAACTCCATTTCAACTCAACATTATCCATAAAAAAATTATAGTCTATGATTGATCATGAACACAAATAACGGAGCATACACATATATATACATTCATCATTAACTTCCTATACATATTCAACTTCATTTCCATTTTCATTTCACTAACTATCACCTTAATTCCTCTCATCTGAAGACATTATATTACTTCCTTTCTTTATCTCCAGACTCATTTTATTTCATTAAAAAAACACCGAAGGAGATTTATATTAATTCATTAAGAAAATATAAAAAATACCTATTACATATCTAGTGTTTCTTCACTTTTTCCTACACCTAGTACTCAACTTCAAGTCAAAATTTAAAACTCTTAGAGATAGAATTTGAATTTAATGTCTGCATAAAAAATGTGGCAGTATGTCTCTAATTTAATACAGATCAAGAGTCGTCTCATTTAGATAACTACAGAACAAGTTATGGCTAAAAGATAGAAGTGTAATCAGGGGAAATGTTATAACTCCCTTTTTCCAGCACCCTCTTCATCAACATTTAGTCTCTCAATTCTTCCTTAAAACAACTCATAAATACGATTAATACATTAAAACAGAACATACATATATTTATTGCAACATCAACATTACACATATCTCAACTCCTCTATCATGATCATTAAACACTAAACTATCATCTTATATGCTTCATTTAGCAAAACCATGAAGATTAACAAGCTACTTATTTGGTTTATCTTCAAATACTTCAAAAGCACAACAACCCTAGCTTTCCCCTATCTCTCACGACCATGATCATTCTATGGTGGATTTGGCTTGATTCTTTTGTAAGAGATGAAGAAGAGAGAAAGTTAAGTAGTAAGTGAAAGATTAGAGGGTTAGGTTTAACATGTATGGAAATTGGAGAAGTGAAAATGTGAAGAAGAGAAGAAGATGAAGCTCGAAAACATTTAATTTGGTCTTTCTAATAAAAATACTGAAGTTTCGCGAGTGGGGGAGAGGTGGCAAGTGGTGGTGGCACTTGTCAGCTTCTTATGGTCCCATTTGGACCCCTTTTAAAAAGTAGTCCATTTAACTCCAATTTCTTGTCCAATTGTGTCCAAATTTTAGTGACATATGTCATTAAACCCAATTGTCATTTACAAAAATTTTCATTTCCTTTTCACTCTTAATTCCACTGCTATTTATCAATTTTCCTACCACATGGTATTTTTCCTAGTTCAAAATTTACCCAAAAATTTAGGGATTTTCTAAATTTCACCAAAATTTCAAAATTAATACTTATACACACCAAGTCAATTTTCAATACATATAAACCACAATTTAGATCAAAAATTCACATTTATAACAATTATACCCAGAATGTCAACAAATTCATGTACATTTTTTTTAATTTGCAAAACTAAATAATCACGTGTATGTGCATATCATATAATGCATGAGCATGAAACCCATGACTGAGCCCAGGTTTATAACACAAATTGGTGACATTTTCATGGCCTTTGTTATACTTTTTGACTCCTATCTTTAGCTTTTTTGCTTAGATTGATTCTTGAGTGTGTGCTTTTATTTTATGTAGTTTGAAGGTGAAAAGTGCGATAAATTGAGATTAAATGCGCTAATTAATTTTCTAAGAACAATTCATACTGCAAACTACCATCTTTTTATTGTAAGAGACTCAAGGAAAGGAGGTCAAAAAAAAAGAAATGGAATGAGAGAAGACTAAAGTGAAGGTCAACGCTACAAGAAGCTTGTTGCGGTGAAGTGGATCTGTCGCTGCAGTGAAAAATTGACAAATCCAGGTTGAACTTTTGGGAGAAGTACGCCATGGCGAAGATTAATTCTTTCACCACGGCAAAGGATCCAGCGAAGAACAAATTCTTTCAGGAAAAGTTCGCCGCAGCGAAAGTCATTTGTTGCCACGACGAATCGTTGAAAACCAGGAATATTTTTGGGAAAAATCACACTCTATGTGACCCAAACCAGCTTCATTTGTTTTAAACCCTACTAAATTAGGTTAGCCGGCAACAACATACAACACACAGATACCATCAGACAAGAAGAGAGAAGTTCTCTCATCATTTCCTGACTGCTCACTCCACTTTACCATCATCCACCACCGTTATCCACCATTTTCTTTCATTTTATCTATCGCCGTATTCACCACCTACTGCTGCTACTATGACTGTTTTTGGTAGGGTTCTAGCTATGAGTTCCCCTGAAGCAATGCTTGGCTAAGCATCGGTTCCTCTTGAAGATGTAGCAATGGCTTGAGTTCAATGGGCTTTAAAGGGGAGTAGTTTGTTCATATCTTTCTACACTGTTATGAACTCCTGAGTTAGGATTTATGGTTTGTAGTTGGATTTTCTTGATTGTAGTTTAATCAAGTGTTGAACAATGGATTGTGTTATTGTTTATTGACTTAGAACTTGGATGATTGAATATATGAAGTCTCATATATGTCATTTTATGATTTTGATAATTCTCTTTTATCTACCTAGTTGTGTTTGATATTGAGATGACATTGGATCACTAAATTGACCATTTCCATTAACTCACCCTTGGCACTTACTAAGATGCTTTTAACAAGGTTTTAAGAAATGGAGTTCACTGATTAAAACCTTGGATTTAAAGAGCGCTTTAAGGTTTATAATTTGGAAACTTAGTGATTTTTACTCCCAAAAAGATTTGTTTTGAAGCATGATAGCCAAAGCTCATTTTTCAAGAGGATTTTATCAAATTTGGTCATTGTTTTAGTTTTCAATTTCTAATTCCCAAAAATCCAAAAACACCTTTTACACATTTCCCTTTTGTCAATTTAATTTTGTTAGTTTCCTAAAGAACCAAACCCCCTTCCTAACCAATTTAGTTGCTTTTCATAACATTTAGGTCAGATTAGATCTATTGCATTAGGTTCTGATTAAGTGAGATGACCCAAGGTTGCATCTTATATTGCAATCCTTGGAATTAAATTTTTGATTCGACATCCAAGGGCAAAACCAAAAGACAAAGTTACGGATCAAAATGGCGCCGTTGCCAGGGAACAAACCCAGCTCATCCGCATAATCAGAAAATGTGTGCCTAATGAGGAATTTGATGCTATAATTTCAGCTTGCCATTCCATGGTTTATGGTGGGCATTTTAGTGCAAGGAGATCATCTAAGAAAATTCTAGATTGCAGTTTTATTAGGTTACCCTTTTTAAGGATTCATTTAACTTTTGTCGGTCATGCAACAAATGTCAATGTTTTGGAGGATTAGGAAAACGGGTTGAAATGCCACAACAACCTCTATTATTTTGTGAAATCTTTGATGTCTGTGGAATTGATTTCATGGGTCCCTTTCCCCCATCCTTTGGTTTTGTGTATATCCTTCTAGCTGTTGATTACGTGTCTAAATGGATAGAGGCTATCCCTACTAGAAAAGATGATGCGCAAGCAATATCCAAATTCCTCAAGTCAAACATTTTTTGTCGATTTTAGATTACTAAAGTTGTGGTTAGTGATAGAGGGACACATTTTTGTAATACATTCATAGGTAACCTATTTTCCAAATTTGGAGTAACTCATAAAGTCTCCACTGCCTACATCCCACAAACCAATGGTCAAGCTAAAGTTTCTAATAGAGAGGTAAAGCATATCTTAGAGAAAATAGTAAAGCCATCAAAAAAGGATTGGAGACGCCTCGAAGAAGCACTATGGGCCTATCGCACCGCTTACAAGTCTCCAATAGGCACGTCCCCTTACCGCTTGATTTATGGAAAAGCTTGCCATTTACTAGTGGAGTTGGAGCATAAAGCTTATTGGGTAGTCAAGCAATGCAATATGGACTTGGAATCTTCCGGTATGGAGAGGAAGCTACAACTGCAAGAACTGGAGGAGTTAAGGCTCGAAGCATATGAACATTCCTGCCTCTACAAAGAGAAGACAAAGTTGATGCATGATAAGATTCTTCAGAGGAAGAACTTCAAAGAGGGGGACAAAGTCCTGTTATTCAAGGCTCGTTTCACATTTGAACATGACAAATTCAATACTCATTGGGTGGATCGTATTTAGTCACCAAGGTACACACCTTTGGTATGGTCGAGCTTTTGCATGAAGAAACCGGAACTAAACTCAAAGTCAGTGGCCACCTATTAAAGCTCTACCATGAGATTACCAAACCACCATAAATATCGAGTTCTCTCATTCACTTGTTTATTCATTCTTGATCTAAGACTAGCTATACTGTGTTTTGCTTTATCACTTCTTAAACAAGTGTGGGGGGAAAACCACTCTAGTAGGTAGATAGTTGTGTTCTTACTTTCATTAATAGGATTACATTCCAATAAAGTTGTCCCTGTTATGTCCATTGCTCTTGTGTTTTGATTACTTCACATTGAGGACAATATGATGCTTAAATGTGGGGGAGGTTTTCCCATCTTATAACTTTTGTTTTTGCTTCATTTTGGCCATTTAAATGTTTGTGTTAGTGAATATTGTGAAAAAGTTTAAAAAAACTTGGTGATTCTGGGCAAACTCCAAATCTTCGCCACGACAAACTTATTCTTGGCCACGGCCATATGCATGACTTTTTCCGTGGTGAACTTTGGTCTCGCTGCGAGGCTATTAATTTCTTATGCCTTCGCCGTAGCGAACTTAAGCTTCGCTGCGGTGAACCTTGTTCTGTCGCAGCACAAAATTCTTAAAAGAAGTGCATTTCATAATTTTTCCTCCATTCAACAATTCTCCCCAATTGGATTCTTTTCACTCTTGTATCTCAAAGATTTTATAAGTTTCAAAGTGATTCTTGAGTTCTTGAAAATACCTCCATTCTTTAAATGATAATTGGTTTTTGGCTGATTTCATTTTCAATTTTTTCAACACAAAGTGAGTGAAAGTATGCTGACAAAGTACCACTTTATGTTCGTAAAACTTGAGATTGTTCATAGAGATACTAACCTTGTTGGAAAGACATTTGGGCCTGAATTTTTTCAAACTTTGTGTGTATCTGCTCGTTTCATATCTCCCTAGAACTTGTTTCAATTCCTAATCAAAGCTTTATGAACTAGAATTTTGTTAATATGATAGAGGTGTTCTTTCACAAACCCTTTGACCCAAACACCATCCCATAAACACCTATCCATTACTAGCCCCTTGAGCCATAATTTATAAGCACATGTACTCATCTTTATATGGTGTCAATAGTTTACTTTGTATTTTCTTTTAGTTATTTCACCCTTATATGGTGTTAATAGTTATTTTAAAGTTAAAAAAACAAAAAAAAGCATGCATATATATGCTCTCAAGTAAAAAAAATAAAGAAGAAAAAGAAAAAAAAGAAAGAAAGAAAGAAAGAAAGAAAGAAAAAGAAAAAGAAAAAAGTTGTCAATTGTGTAAATATTGTTTTACTGTTGACACCTATTTCATAATTGAAGTGCATGCACTCATACTTGTTTCTTCTTTCATCTATTTCATCCATTTCATCTAGCCTACCGTGCATTACAACCTTGAAAATTCCTCTTGATTTTCGAAATTGTAGTTCTTGTAATGGAGAGGTAGAATTATTACAGCTTATGGTAGAGAATGGACTAAGTAGATTTATAGAGTGAAATTATCCCAAAACAAGTGAGATGAGAGTAAACACCTTACGTTGAGTGAAATCTCTTTCGCTTAATCTCTTGGATTAATTTCTTATAGTGTTTATTTTCTTCACATTCTTTCATTCTGCTTGGATTGATTTATGAGAAAATGATTTTTTCCAATTCCCTACTTTTATTTTAAGCATGGTCAAAATTTTTCTTTTCCACTTGAATCTCTTTGACTCTTATAAACTTTGTCTGGAAGTACAAAGGTCTAAGTGTGGGGGAATTTGATTGAGCCCAAGTTTATAACATAAATCGGTGACATTTACATGGCCTTTCCTATACCTTTTAACTCCTATCTTTAGCTTTTGTACTTAAATTGATTATTGAGTGTGTGCTTTTATTTTATGTAGTTTGAAGGTGAAAAGTGCTATAAATTGAGATTAAATACGCTAATTAATTTTCTAAGAACAACTGATACTGCAAACTACCATCTTTTTATTATAGGAGACTCAAGGAAAAGAGGTCAAAAAGAAGAAATGGAATGAGAGAAAACTAAAGTGAAGTCAACACTACAGGAAGCTCGTCGCGGCGAAGTGGATCTGTCACCGCAGTGAAAAATTGACAAATGTAGGCTGAAATTTGGGGTGAAGTTCGCCGCAGCGAAGATTATTTCTTTCGCTGTGGCGAAGGATCCAGCGAAGAAGAAATTCTTTCAGGAAAACTTCGCTACGGCGAATGTCATTTGTCGCTGTGACGAACCGTAAAAAATCTGGACTATTTTTGCGAAAAATCACATTCTGTGCGATTTGAATCGGTTTCATTTGTTTTAAAACTTACTAAATTAGGTTAGCGGCAGCAATATACAACACACAGATACCATCAGACAAGAAGAGAGAAGTTCTCTCATCATTTCCCGACTCTTCACTCCACTTCACCATCATCCACCAACGTCATCCACTATTTTCTTTTATTTTATTTATCACCATATTCACCACCTGCTATTGTTGCTATGGATGCTTTTGGTAGGGTTCCAGCTATGAGTTCTCCTGAAGCAATGCTTGGCTAAGCATCGGTTCCTCTTGAAGATGTAGCAATGGCTTGAGTTTTATGGGCTTCAAAGGGGATTAGTTTGTTCATATCTTTCTACACTGTTATGAACTCTTGAGTTAGGATTTATGCTTTATAGTTGGATTTTCTTGATTATAGTTTAATCAAGTGTTGAACAATGGATTGTGTTATTGGGTTTGTTGATGTAGAACTTGGATGTTTGAATATAAGAAGTCTTATATATGTCATTTTGTGATTTTGATGATTCTCTTTTATCTACCTAGTTGTGTTTGATATTGAGATGATATTGGATCACTAAGGGTATGCTTGTTTGGGGGGAATGGGAAAGAGGCAATGGGAATGAAATGAAAACTAATGCTTGGTGGAGGGTTATGATTAGATAGGTAATATTATCATTCCTCACTTTAGGGGTTTACTCCATTCCTCTCCTATTGGCATATAAAATATAATTAATTAAGATAAAATATAATTAAATAAATAATTAAAATAATTAAT
>JAOSBN010103224.1:0-11195 GCA_027563595.1 Erythroxylum suave
TTTTTAAAATAAAAATAAAAATTATAATAAAAGTCAAAGTGTCAAATTAATCAATAAATTTAAAAGTATTTGAAAAAGGAAAGGGTTTTTTTTGAAAATTAAAAATTAAAAATTTGCAATTTAGTCCCTATAATTTTAAAATTTTCCGGTATTCACCAGTATTTGGCAGGTATTTGTAATACCGGTCGGTGCCGACCGATACCAACCGATATTGGCTGGTATTTGACCGGTATTTAAATCCGGTACCGATATTAATATTTTGGTACCGTTTTCCGGTTGATACGGTACGAAATTTAAAACAGTGGTTTCTCATCATTTTCAGTTATTAGGACAATTGCATGCTTAAAACAGGAAGCTAACTAATTTCTTTTACAATTACTGGCTATTTAGGATCAATTTACTACCTTTGATCTAAAATAGCACGATCAATGACAAGTTTAGTTGTATGCTCCACAATAGTATTGCATGAATGTTATGGAGTTTTTATTGACCCTTAATTTTGAATTTGAACTCCTGCGTGGGTTTCTTTATATTTGAAGAGATTAGTTTGGCTATAGTGAAATCTCATCATTCTTTTGACATTGTCTTGACCATTATAGGATCTACATATTCTCATTCTCTAATGAAGGCCAATTATAATCATTACATAGAACTCAAACATTAGATATCTAAGTATTCAATCTGGATATTAAAAAATAATTCTGAGTAAAAGTCTTTTTCTTTCTCCATTGTGTCCAATATGGTTTCTACTACGCCTTCCAATTCTGACCTAGTTACCCTTCCAGATCAAATTGATATTGATACCATCAAACAAGAACTTCTTTTTTCTTAATCTAGTAATTCTAAAACCTTAAGTTTTTCTGTCATATTACATACTTAATTTTGCATGTTGTAATCATATGAGTTATGGGTATCTTAATTCTGCATGTTGTAATCATGTGAGTTATGTACTTTCATTATTCAAAAATAAACATTTAATTTCCCTTGCAACCACTATATACACTGTTGATAATTCTTCTATGTTCATTAGCCAAGTTAATATATTATTAAAGACCTTCGTCGTTCCAAAGTTACCACTTGATTTGATCTATGTTGGTCAAATAAGTGATCTTGGTTTTGATGTTCATCTTTTAAGTCATGAATATCATGTGCAGAATCTAAAGACAAGACCTATCCTTAGGACATAGCATAAGGAGGGGCATAGCGAAATGTCATTCTTGACCTTTTAAAAAGAGCAATTATATGCCATTTACTCTTTTTAATATAATCTACTGCGATATTTGAGGACCTTTTCCTTTTCCTACTATAAGAGGTTTAAAATATTTCGTAATCTTTTTAATGACTTCTCGATTCACTTAGTTTTTCTTGATATAAAAAATCTAGCCTGCAAGTTATACATGCTCAGTTTGCTTAAAGTGTCAAAACTCAATTTTATAAAACAGTCAAATTATTTAAATATGATGACACCATGGAATATAAGGATAATCTGTTCTTTAACCTCTTGTCTAAACATAATACAATACGTCATTACTTTTGTCTAAGTACATCTTAATAAAATGGGAGAGTTGAGAGGAAACATAAACACATTCTTACACAACTAGGGCCTTACTCATTTATTCCTCTTCATCTTGAATGATTTATGGAGAAGTATCTCTTATTGTTATTTATACTATCAATCATGTTTCTTTAATATTATAAGTAATCAATTTCCCTATGAATGTTTTTTTAATTGTACTCCTAAATAGTCTCTTTCGAGTTGGTTATGCCTTTTTGTGTTTCTTCAACCATATAAGCATTCCAAATTAGAACCTCAAGCCCATTTATGTTACTTTGTAAGTATGGAATCAAGCACAAATGATATAGATATCAAGATCCTATCTATATAAATCTATAAATCTCTAGATATGTTACTTTCTAAGAATTTAAAAAATTCTTGTACTTCTCGTCTTTCAAGTCCTACCCTCCAGTTTCATGTCCTGCCCTCCACTTCCTTTTTCAATAACCCATTTATTGACTTGTTTGCTGATTTTGTTAACTTACAAGTTTTGTTTGAGCCTCTCCTAAATACAGGTCAAGAAGATTAAAGACTAATTGCCTCACTTAAGGATATAACCCCATTAGAGGATTCAAATTCTTTTGAACCATCCCAATCATCAAAACCTGTCAAAGCCATTAAGCTTCCTTCTCATTTAGAAACTTATTTGGTAAGTCTTAGTTATTGTAAAAATGTAAATTTAATCCTAAGATTTTAACAAAATATAAGTCGTACTTTAACATTTGAAAGTGTTTAAAATAATCCATAATATTTGCAAAAGATTTAAAATAAACTCTGAGTACACAAAAAATTGAACAAAGTTAGATCTTTGTTCATTATGTGTAATATTAGTATTGACGTGACATGAATTTATTATTTTCATGATACATGTAGGTCTATTGTGCCACTTGTATGAAACATGATAAAATGAGACCAACATATCAAATTAAACTTAAATTAGTTTAAATTATTTTTTAATGAATCCTTATTAAACCTAATTAACATAATTTAACCTCAATAATATGACTATACCTAACTAAAATCTTCCAAAACAAAAACTCTAATTATTCCTCCATATCTATATCATTCATCATCCTCGTTCCCTTATTTCCATTTTCTAGGTAACTTCAACTTCTCATATTAGAAGGGTAAATTTTTCTGAGCTTTGATATTTAGGTTCCTGGTTATTTAACCCTTAACTACTTTTGTAGTTAAATTTCTTCTAGGAATAGAAGTTGTATTGTATTCCAAAAAATAATGCTAACAGTGTAAGACATTTCATACTACAAACTCATGAAAACATACAATCAATTCTAAACTTTATATAAACTATAAAATACTTAAATTAAATACTTCATCATTAAGCCACTAATTGAATTCACCTTATTATTTATTTGCACTTTAAGAACATCTTTTCACAGTTATTAGTAGTAGATCACGAACATTTCTTATAAAAGCTTTAAGAAAATACCAGAGGGATCATTAAAGAGGTAGAAAATATCATAATTCTCCATCTAATCTACTCATGTTGATGATACTAGTTTTACTTAGAAAATGGCGAGGTGGCTAGTCCTCTAAGATAAAATTTCTACCTAATCTTTTGAGATACATTATTAAGAGATTAAAATTCTCATTCTTCTTCTTCTATCTCCCAATACTATGTTTCTCTTCTCTTTCACTCTCTATCCATTTCCAAAAGAAATACTAATAATCATATCCGAAACTATCTCTTTTATACAAATAAAATGTTGGTGAGTAATACTCTATACTTTCTTTAAATATTCAAGTATTTATAGAAATTTTCTTCTTCTTTTAAAGGCCAAGATAAAGAGGTTTGCCCAATCTAGAATGTTATTTTAATATATTTTGTTTTTATTTAGAAAATAGTTGTTTCATATGTATATGAATACATGTTTTTTATTTCTAAGTTATGATTGGTTAAGAAGAAAATTATGAAAATTTGTGAATCGTTAACTTAGAGATTGCTTATTCTTAAGGATGTTGCCGAAGATTATAACTCAAAATCATAATTAGCTTCTCTTTCCTTTTCTTTTTTTTTTCTATAACTTTGAGACATTGATTATTAGATAACCAGGCATTTTTAGTTTGAGTAGCCAGGCCATATTGAGCACTACAAATTGACCAATCTTTTTCCATATGCATTGAAGAATATAGTTGTCCTTAGCTTGTAGCATTTTCCTATAATTAAGGAATCATTGAGGATTTTATATGTTTGTGACAATGTCATGCCAATAGTATATGTTTAAAATTTTGTTTTACCATCTTTACATGTATAATTAAGATAAATAAGTGTCTTATGAGATTTTTCTATTAATGCATCACCGTACCTCAAAATTTGACTTTCCTATTTAAATCTAAGTAGATTGAGCATACCTTTACCGGATAAAAGTGGCCTTAAATACCATATTACTTTATAGTTTTAATGTAAACAAACATATCTTTAGTTTGATGCAGAGTTGATCTTAGTAGGCATTATATAGATGGTATGCATAACTTGTAAGGAAATCAATGCATGATTCGATCCTATATGAAATGCAGTAAATATAAATTTTTTTCATTTGATTTCTCAAAAGACAAGATCACTTAAATTTTTTAACATGATTATTGTAGAAAACAAAATAAAGAATGAATTGTGTAGCTTGATCATTTTTTGTTATATTCCTCAAATAGTTTCTAAGGTTAACTCATCTTAACAACTGTAGTTGTAAATGTGTCTAGCCTCTAATATTATCTATATAATATTTGGGGAGAACTTTACTATTGGTGTAGAGATTGTTAGGCTAGAAGTGCTAGCTGTTTTAAATCTTTTTTTTAACCTTTTAGTAATTCAATATAAATAAAATTTTAATTTCAATTTAACTTTAATTAGAATTACAATTAATTTTAATTAAATACCATTTATATCAAAATAAGATCCAATATCTCATAGTAGTCCTTATTTATTAAATATCTTATATTTAATTATATAGTTTCTCAAACTTGATAAAAAAAGTCCAACTTAATTAAAACACCTCTATGTGTAACCACTAAATTCTTAGATATATTGGCAATTGATATAAATTATACTCTTAAGTCACTTTTTAGATTAAAAAAATTAAACTCCTTTAATTTATCTGTAATTATTTAATTAAATATTTCATATCTATATATCAATATTGTCATCTAGCAACACTTCATGACCACCCAAAATCCTACAGAGAAAAGGTTTTTACTAACCTTTTCTCTGCAAGATTCTTTTTATATAATTCAATCCTTTTATCAGATATTCTTTAATTAGACAAAGCATAGAATTAGTTTACATTTTATTTGAGTCCAATCATGTTAGTTCTCTATGATTAGAGATTAATTCTATTAATGATATTTATAAACTATTTTACAAAATGCCTTCTACCTTAGCCAAGGATTTTTTTTAATCAATACTAATCAAGAACAATGGAACATTCTCCCTAATTACTTTAGGTTGATGAATCCTATATTGATGATTCAACTACCTCCGTATAGTTCATGTTATATCCAATGACTACTGATTAAACTCACCCTGACTAAAATGGGTCATAAGTAGTATCAAAACATAGCAATCTCTGTATGAGATACTTTACAGATCTCAAATCAAAGGATCACTTATATAATCATCACAATAAAAGCTTCCATAAACACACAAGTAATGTTCCAAATGAAATTCTGATATAAAGTCAATTTAGTAAACTTGTTCTCTAACAAGCACCTATATCTTTACTTAAGAATCTTTGTACTTAATAATCGACTACTTCTTTCACAAGGAAGAAATATGACATGTGCTTTTCCTTTTACGCTCTCTAATCTCAATAGAATAAAAACTAGGAACAATTTAGGGATAATACATAAAAGCAATATGAATATTGTTATTATAATCTCACTATAATTTTGTTTGCGATATATATTTATCTCATGGACTTTATCATATACATTTGAATATGTATAAGAAAAAGAATGCCTTATTATGTCACTAAACTACAAACAATTGATTGGTTGCAAAGTATAAACTAACATAAACAACTTTAAAAGCAATGATATTATACGTTAAAGACCATATGTAAACCACCTATCCTTGGCCATTCACAATTATGAGAAAATTTCTATCACCAATGAGTCTTCTCCCTGAAAATGGGCACATCATCCTTCTCCATTGGCATGATAGTAGAAGGAAAGTTTCGAACATTAGGTAACGGAAAAGTAGTTTATCATTTCTGCTACACTTATATGGATATCTCTAGGTTGCTTTTTGTACTAGATGCAATGCATACTGCGAATTTTAGAGGATGTCACCCATTGTGGGTCTATCAAAAGCATTTTGTAACAACCTTTTTTTTTTATCTCTAAAAACTTTCAAAGAGAATTAGAGTTGATCTGACCATTTACCATAAGATCTATATTCTCTTTAAGCATGTATTTCTTCTTATAATATCTACCCCAGTTAGTTAAATTTACTTGATCTCTTAGGAGGGTATTGATAAATGGTCTTACTCATAGAATTTTTAGCAAAACTACTCCAAATGAGTAGAAATTAAATTTTTAATCAATCATTGAGTCTTAAAGAATTTAGGATAAAGACAACTAAAAGTTCCTTTAACACCTTTACTAATATGGGTTTGATTGGGGGCACCTAAAACTTGAAAGATCAAAGTTAGAAACTATAGCAACATAGTTTTCAGCAATCAAGATGTTGGTGGACTTAATTTCTCCTTGAATAAAACCACCCCTAGCACCTATGAGGAGATAGTGAAGACCCTTCAATACCATTGTAAATTTTAAGCCTTTGCTACCAGCATAAAGGCAGAAAAATTTTTAAAGGTGTTCTCTTAATTAGTATGCCCTTTACATTCCACTTGTAAACTAGTATCATTTCAAAATTCTTATTGAAACATCTTACCAAAGAAGCCCAATGTCAATGGAGAATTCTTGATAAGACCATTATCTTAATCTGAAATTTTAGAAGGCTTTATCTGGACTCTATTTCACTTTGTTTTATAGCAACTTTCATGCCATTACATAAAATTCCCCTAAAAATAGTTCCAAATACTCTGTTTTGAATTTTTATTTTTATATTGAATTTTTTTATCACATTTTGAATTTTAGATATTCATATCTTCAATCTTAGGTTAAAATGAAACTAATGTTAATCCCTTCTGACGTTCTTCTATAACCTCGAACAGGTGACTAGACTAGAGTTGCAATAGTTTTCAACTGCCTAAGGCTTACAAATGCTAAAATAAAATTAGGGTTTTTGTGTTTAAAATAATTATTAGGTATAATCATATTATTGAGGTTAATTATAACAATTAGGTTTGATTAGCATTTATTAAAAATTGTAAAGAATATTTTAAATTAATTTAAGTTTAATATGATATGTGAGTCCCACTTTATTACGTGAGGGTTCATTTCAAGGTTCATTTTAAAAGTTTTACAAACATGAGGGTTCATTTTGAATGCTTTGAAATGTTAGGATCTAACTTGTATTTCGGTAAAATTTTAGCATTAAAAATTATACTTTTTGCATCTCATTTATATTAAATATATTTTTATTAACTCAATTTTCACCTACTTTTATGAATCAAGAAATATAAAAAAGCTAGTGCTAATCCTTCATAGTAATAAGCTATGAAAGAAGAATTCTATGCTTTAGAGAAAACTCATATTGAGGACCTAGTATCAATTCTCCTAAGTAAGACTTTAGTGGGCTAAAGATAAGAAGATTAAGAAAAGGGCATATGGCACTTTGTCATTTATCTTAAACATAACTATATTAACTCAATTATCATTTACCTTTGTGAACCCAAGAAACATAAAAAAGCTAGTGTTGATCCTTTATAGCAGTAGCAAATTATGAAAGAAGAATTGTATGCCTTAAAAAAAAACTCATATTTTGCATCTAATCCCACTTTACCCAAGTAAGACTTTTGTAGGATATAAATAGGTCTATAAGATTAAGACAAAGGTAGATGGCATTATAGAATGTCGTAAAGCAAAAGGGTTGAAATGGACCCCAAGGTTTTAACTAAAATTTAATTTAGATCCTAAGGTTTTATTGCATACAAAAAGAACCTTAACATTTCAGAAAAGTTCAAAAGGAACCCCGACTTAACATCTCCATTAAACCTCCATTAAATTGGCATTATTTTTTAATTTTTTGTGGGTCCTATGTTACATGTATATAAAAAAAATAAAATTTGTTGATCTGCAAAAAGAAATTTTAGCTACTATTTCTCTTTTTTTCCCCCTTTTTTCTACTTCTGATTTCATTTGTTTTTATCATTTTCCAAAGTTGAATCAGTAAAAGAATCCATGAAACATATCATCTCCAATTTCCTTATGAAATAATTGTTTATCTCTTTTACCTTCACTTTCCTATCTAGATCTTGCAGCTATAAGTGAGAAAGAATGGTACTGATGATTGCAAAAGTCATCTTTCTCGACCTTTTGGCTAAAATCAAGTATAATATCTGTTCTTATTAGTGTAGTGTCTGAGACATAAATCATGGATCGAAGTTTCAATTTTTTGATCTAATTTTAACCTAGGTTTGATTGTAACATATGAAATGAACTGCCCAACATAAGGAAAAAGGCTCTCATGGCGTTATATACCATGGCTCACTTCATATATAAGCTTTACAACCTGTAACCATTTCACTTTTGCAGTATATGCTCACGCACATTTGTTCAAGTTTAGGATTTTTGGCATTTGGTACTTTCATCACTAATCATCTCAACATGTGTTGCATAAGGCTCTGTATAATAACCTATTTGTACTAGTTGTTTGAAGAAATTATCGAACCGAATATGGTCTTAGTATTGGCTTATGGCTGGTTACACACAGGCTAGCCTGAGTTTGCTATTTGTCTCTATGTAAAAATGCTAGAGAGTTAGGTTATGACAAATTAATTCATGCCGGCAACGGTGAGTAATGCACGTTTATTGCTTGCAGACCTTAAAACTGGCAAGAAACTCCATGCCCAGGCTACGATTTTAGGGTTTCAACACAACCTTGTGTAGTTTCTGTAATAAAGACCAAGAAATTTCTACTGAATTGCCAAGCTTCAGTAAAGAACGTTTCAAGGAAGATCGAGTAAGCTATGAAGAGGAGTTCAGTGACATGCTTCACTGCCTATGAACATACTAGATTGGTCATCAGAGGTAAGAGAGAAATAGGTTTTATACCAACAACAACGCTGACTTTGACAACAAAATCGATAACAATCACGACAGAAGAGTTCCACCCTATATAAATATTTAGCTAAAAAGAGAGGAGCTTCTTTTCACTTTATGAAGGTATAGGTATCTGTAACAGGTAAGGAATGCTATACGGAAGCAAGTTGCATTGGAAAATGTAGAAAATTAGGACTGACCTAAATGTAGAAGCAGAAGATCGATTTGCTGTTTCCTAGTCCATTTATGATGAATACCGAATGTATGATGGCTACTACAGTCACCATTGAGTCCACGTCTCAAACTCTAATCTCTTGATGGTGTATTTTATATGAGAAAGAATTAGAGAGTTTTTCTCTTTTATTGTAATGAACGTATCTTTCCACTCCTTGAATTCTCCTTTTATATGAGAATAAACATAACCGACAAAGGTTATGTTATGTGGCTGTTCATTTTGTGTCCTTTCATGATGTCTAACTGCCAACAGCTCCCACTCAACCACATAAGCCACGAGTTACATCCTCTGTCTAAAATTCTACTTGTCATACTAAGAATGGGGCGTGTGATCATTAAAGAACCAGTAGTGTTATATTAAGTCACCATCTAACTAATATAACACTTTCACATAGTCATGATAACCCAAATCATCCAAAAACATCACCGAACGCATACACTGTCCCTTTATGCTCATAGATATATCATATGATTATACACCAAGTATAATTGCCCAAGCTGATATGGTGATGAAGGAAAAGATTCTTCCTTAGACACTCATAATAATCCATTTTAGCTTAATTGTTTTCCTAATGTGCTCCACTGGACTGTATACATTTTAGCCCTTGGAAAATCACACTAAAGTAGCAACATCCAGCCTTGACTTCATATCATAGTTCTAAGTCAAAGGGTTTCATTTGATTAGACATTAAATTCTATGGGATCACACAGTGACAGAGAAAGGGATTTAACTGTCACTCCACAAGAAGGTTGTTATATAGCACACACAGTATGAAATGTGTGTCATAGCATAGCTCCCACTAAGCTGGGAATGTCACTCTTCTATGCCATGCAAATCATGAATCTAGCTTTACTGAAAAACTAATCCGAGCCACTAGATTAACATACCTAATGCTAATCTTGACACTCGAGATTTGGCTTTTAAGGCTTCAATGTGAAATCTGAATCTTTCACATCTGACTCATCAGAGTCTCATCTTATACTTACTAAAGCGACTATTTAAATAAAATAAATAAATAAATTATCATGCATACTACACAAGTATGAAGATAACAAAATATTACATACACTCAATATTAACATTATGAAGCCTCATCCTACACGCTACTCAAGCATTAGGTGATTACCTATGTCACAAGGTCATTCAGAAGCCTGGTGACATTACAATGTGCCTTATCATGTAATTGTGTATCAATGAACATTTGAGAAAAACTTTTATCAAACAAATGCTTGTTACAATTAAAACATGTCCAATATACAACAAGATACAACTCAATGAAAAATGAAACCCTACGTAAACCTAAACTCATCACATGAGCCTTGAACGAATCTCGAGGAATAGGTTTAGTTAAGGGATCAGCTACCATCTTGTTAGTAGGTATATACTTTATGGCAATCTCTTTATTTTTTATGGCGTCTCTTACAAAATGATAACGCCTTTTGATGTGCTTGGATTTTCTATGAAACTTTGGATCTTTAGCAAACTGTATGGCAGCAGTGTTGTCACATAACATTTCAACAGGATCATTAACTCTAGGAGTAAGATTAAGATCCTGAAGAAAACTTCTCAACCATATTGCCTCCTGAGTGGCAAGACAACAAGTAATGTATTCTGCTTCCATTGTTGATAATGCTATGCAGTATTGCTTCTTGCTGCACCAAGATATGGCCTAGACTCATCTAGGTCACCACCCTAATCGGCATCCGAATATCCTCTTAACCTTAAATCCCCACCGTGATAGAAAAGGACAAGGTCTGAAGTACTATGAAGGTAGCGACAAATCCTTTTGACTGCTTGCCAATGAGCAGGTCTTGGGTTGCTTTGGTAACGACTTACTAAACTAACCGCAAAGCAAATGTCAAGCTGTGTACACAACATAGCATACATTAAGCTTCCTACGGCACTAACATAGGGAACAGTACTTATTTTTTCTTTTTCCTTATTTGTTTTAGGGTATTGATCAAGACTCAAGGTTAGACCCTTTTTAACTGGAGTATCAACGAGTTTCGAATAATGCATTTGAAAACGTTCCAAGATTTTATTAATATACGCTTCTTGACTTAAACCAAGAAGCTTCTTGGGATGATTTCTAGTTATTTCCACACCTAGGACATGCCTAGCTTCACCCATATCCTTCATATCAAATATAGAGGACAACCACTCTTTAGTGGTTTTGAGCATCTCCATATTATTACCGGCTAGTAATATGTCATCAACATATAA
>JAOSBN010103254.1:0-11193 GCA_027563595.1 Erythroxylum suave
TCCTCCAAACGACTTGCATGCATTCTTGTTTCCATAATAAAAATAACATCCGGACGATAACACGAAATTAAATCTTCTAGCGCTCTTACTGCCTAAGGATTGCTAATGCCTCGACAGTTCCAACTTAGGAGCCTCATTGCTTCCGGCTGTCTCGTAGCCCCGGAGTCACCGATATCTTTGAAACTAAAGAATTAACCCCAGTATGAGAACCATTTGTTGAATCCTTAGTCTTAGAAACACCAAATGGAGGTTTATTTAATTCATTTCTGGGCCTTTTCTTGCCCTCTTCAGGAATAGCAGGCCCATCACTTTCTTCTAGCCCACCAATACTAAGCCTTCCCATACAGTCTGTTTCCATATTACCCAAATTGCCACCTTCATTTGAATTCAAATTAAAACCAAATAAGGAAGCATGAAAATGTTGGGATATTAGGCGTATAGAATCTTCATTAACACCCTCCTGCGTTCCCGTTGCAAATTGTGGAGCAGATTGGGAATTACCTGAATCGTATAACCATTGACTCTGTTGACGATTCCACCATCGTGGAAGAGCACTCAGTCACTCATCCCATCCGAATACAAGCTCCTCCGGTTTCTTATGGAGTCTGACTTCACAGTATGAATCTGTATGTTCGAGGATTCCATATAGATAGTAGAAGACAAACAGCCGTTCATAAGAAAAAAGAGCATAAAAAGCACCACGATTACTGTTAACCAGTTTCCTTTTGCGACGGAGAGGCTGCCTAATATTTAGAGTAACCCGAATTCGCATGGAATAATCATCAAAATCGGCAAGATATTTCGCATCGTAAGAGATGAACTTTCCAACAAAATTTCCCAGAGACACCGCTACCTCCTCTCTTTTAGCGTCTTGTTATTACGCTTTCTTGCTTTCTACGGTGATTTTGTTGTTCAAACTTCATCCATGCTATTGATGAAGTTTTGTTCTTTTCCATATAAATGTTGCCATATGATGCTTGATTACAACTTCACATAAAATAATTTCACTATTCTTTTTCTCAAGTTAAAAAGTTTCTTTTAAAAACCAAATTAAACTTAGGAACGCCTTTAGAGAATGGCTCTTGTTTGCACCCTAGTGGAATGAAAGGAAAAATATGTCTTATAAACACGAGACTTTTTGAACTCTTTTTATTATTTTGACTATACATTTTACATTAATTGGTGCATAAGTTTCTCAGTTGAAGTAAAGTCCCTGGTACTTATTATTAAAAAACTTTTGAGTCTTTATAAAGGTTTAAAGAGTATTTAAATTATTAGGGTTAATTTTGATTATTATAATTGATAACTTTTTTTGTTAATTATATTTAAAATTTTGATATATAAATAATAAAGAGAATTCACACACTTTTTTTATTGAATAATTTATCCTTCTTTTTATATTGTTTTAAGTCAAATTATCTTAATGATAGTCGTGTCGATTATCAAAATGAAAAATATAATTAGAATATTTTATAATATTCTGTATGGTTTTACGAATAGTTTAAACCAAGCAAGTCGGGATTGGTTTGGTCTAGTAATATTTTTAACATTACTCCCACTAAAAGTCCACATATTTCTATTTCAAAATAAACAATATTATTTTCTGATTTGCTTGCTTTAACATATTAAAAATACAACAAAACTATGAACAAGTGTATTACATTAAATATAAAATATTCCTTTTTTGTAGGGCTTACATTATGTTGAAGAGCGTTGCTCATCATTTTTCTTTGTAGTTTGGAGTTGTCCAGATAAGTTGTCCAACTAATGTCTACCACATTGCTTTAATAATATGATTATGATGCATTTGGGTTTTGTGTAAAGGTAAAGGAGGTCTTGATTTTATATTGTTTTTTAGAATATTCTTATAATCATCGATGAGTTTTATGTTCTTCTTTAATAGTATAAGTATTTATTTTATGTGGAATGAGTTTGAGATCTTATGGATGATTTGAGGCATAACTAAGTCCCTAGGATGATATATAGGCTGGAAACCCGTGATATAACTACCGTTAGGCTTGTTAGTGAAAGATTCCATGAGCCTAGGAGTCACAACAAGAACTTGCTTTCTTAATTCATAGGTGTAAACAATGCCACGTACTATAGTATTGAAATCAATTGTAGGTGATTAATTCAAACACAAATACTTCAACTTCAATGTGATTAATTCAAACTTAGTTTTAACACAAGAAATTCATATGTTTAATAGACAAGATAGTTCTTTGCATAACAAACCCCTAGGATGGTATATAGGCTAAAAACTCAGGATGTAGCTCCCGTGAGACTTATCGGTGAAAAATTCCACGAGCCTAGGAGTCACAATGAGAACTTGTATTATTGATTCACAGGTGTAAACAATGCCATGCACCATAGTATTGACATTAATTGTTGGTAATTAATTCGATTGATTCATACCTAGGGGATATTGTGTAAAGTTTAGATGTTCTGTAAACTTAGGGAATATGAAGGATATTAACATTGAAATCACTTTTTTAAATTAAAAGTTTTGCAAAAATGAGTAATGTTGATAGATTTTGGATGTATAGACGATTAATACCTGATGGTTTCATTAATCTTGAGTTTGTTGAGGGAGGTAAAGCTTTTATTCATTATGGGTGTTATCAACCTGTATATATGGATGGCCTAAAGATCAGATGTCCATATAAAAAGTGCAAACATATTTGTTTCCTCCCTATTGATGAAGTGAATGGCCATTTACTAAGAAAAGGGTTTGTTCCAAATTATTTTGAGTGGACACGATATAGGGAGCCATTGATTTGTAGCACCTCAAGGGGTAATGAAGTAAACTCGTTAGTAAATGTGGATGAGTTTGAAGGCGGATTGGATTTAGAACAAATAATGTGGGTGCAGCTGAAAATCTTTACATACAAATGGTTTATGTTGCAGCCAATTATGCCTTTAAGGAAAAAATAGAAAACCTTGAAGAAGAACCAAACCTACATGCTAAACAATTTTTTGACTTACTACACACTCAATTAACCAAAAATTATGGCCAAATTGTGAGACAATGACTCAGTTATCTTCAATTGTTTGAATATTGAACATGAAGCCTGAAAGGCATATTTTTTATTGTAGTTTTGTAAAATTCTTGGATGGTATAATAAATCATTGCCTCCTAATCATACAATGATTGATAGTTTTTACAATATAAAGAAACTTATTAGGAGTCTTAGTTTTCCTGTTGAAAAAATTGATTGTTACAAATTAGGATGTATGTTGTATTGGGGAGATGATATGGAATTACGAGAGTGCAAATTTTGTGGTCAATCGTCAAGCCTAGAAAGCGTTCTTTGAAGCATAAATTAGTACTCTGGAAGTGGAGTATTATTTCCTGATAACTCCAAGAATTTAAAGACTATATGCTTCTGATGTTACTGCATCACATATGAGATGACATAATGAATAAGAACAGGAAGATGGAATAATGATTCATCCATTGCATGCACTGGCATAGAAACATTTCACTAATACCTATTATAAATTTGCAGCTGAAAGTCAAAATGTTAGATTAGGATTGTTGACGGACAGATTCCAACCTTTTGGTCAATCCGACTAATAATATTCATCATGGCCAATCATAATTACTCCTAATAATTTGCCTCCATGGATGTGTATGAATGAGGCATATATGTTCTTGACAGTGATTGTGCCAGGGCTTACAAATCCAAAACATACAATTGATATATTCTCACAACCATTGATATTTGAATTGTAGCATCTATGGGAATATGGTGTAGAGACATATGGTATGTCTCTGAAACAAAATATTGTGCTGAGAGCAGCTTTGATGTAGACTATTAGTGGTTTTCCAACATATGCTATATTGTCTAGGTGGAACATAGCAAGGAAATTGGCTTGTCCTTTAAGTGGTAATGATTCTGATTCATTTTACCTTTCAAATGGAGGCAAAACATGCTGGTTTGACAACTAGAGGAAATTTCTTCCTCCATATCATCCATTTAGACGAAATAGACAAAAGTTTGTTAAGAATAGGATGGTACAAACACCTCCTCCCCCTCACAAAACTGGTGAAGAGACATTGCAAGAGATTGATGAATTAGGGTTGTTGAAAGTTATAGAATTTGAAGCTGATGAAGTTAATACAAGTATTAGTAAAAACTTTGGTTAAAGAAAACGAAGCATCTTTTAGGATTTGCCATATTGGAAAACTAATTTAATACATCATCATCTAGATGTGATGCATATTGAAAAAGATATTTTTGACAACTTGTTCAATATCATAATGAACATTGAAGGGCGAACAAAGGATAATGCAAAATCAAAAGCTGATTTTAAACTTTTTTATAGAAGAAATGAGTTGGATAAAGATCTTCACACTAATAAATACTAAAAGCATGTTACACTTTGTATAAAAAACAAAAGAAAATTTTGTGTGAATGGTTGAAAATTATAAAGTTTCCCAATGGTTATGTTTCAAACTTGGCAAGGTGTGTGGATATGAGGAAGTACAAATTATTTGGGATGAAAAGTCATGATTGTCATGTGTTTATGCGAAGGCTAATTCCAATTGCATTTCAAAAGTTGCTATCGAATAAGGTTTGGGAAGCTACAACAAAATTAATTTTTTTTCAAAAGCTTAACATCATCTTAAATAAAATTGGTTGAAATGTAAAAACTAGAAAGGGGAATTCTAGTAATTTTGTGCAAATTAGAAGGGATTTTCCCTTTGGGCCTCTTTAACTATATGGAGCATCTACCTGTGTATTTAGCACACAAGGCTAAACTTGCTAGTCCAGTTCAATATCGATGGATGTATTTGTTTAAGAGGTAATTATATTAAATATTTAAATTGAAGTAATAACATGTTTTAATATCATAATTGTAATAACCTATTCGCTAATGTAGGTTTTTGCATCACTGGAAGAAAATTGTCAAAAACAAGGCTAGAGTTGAAGGTTTGATATGTAATGCTTAATTAGTGAAGGAAGCAAATATATTTTATTTACATTATTTTGAGCCACATGTTTACACAAGAGAAAGAAAAGTTCCTTGTAATTACTTTAGGGGAGGAACGGGTGATGTTGATGGTAACTTATCCATTTTCACATATCTTGGATGAACAAATGGACATTGAACGAGAAGAATGTTAACAGAGGAAGAAATAGAGGCTACCCATAGTTACATTTTATTGAACTATCAAGAGGTTCAACCTTTCGTGCAGTAATTTGAAATCGATTATTTGGGTTTTGAAATTAAGTGTTATTCATAACTAAAATACACAATAATGTTTTTGGATTATACGAGGAATGGTTACGCGAGCTAATGCCTAAGAAAACACAGGATGATATCAATAAAGAAGTTGGAAGACACTTTCCTCGATAGTTTAAGAAATATGTAAGTTTTCACTTATAATTATTGAAATGATTGAATTATAAGATTAAAGTGTTCAAATGACTTTATACTATTTAATATAATAATTTCTTTTGTGCAACCCTTAGAAAATCCAATAGAGAACAAGTTTATATGTGCTCTTGGAAAGGACCTTTGTGAATTATTAAATTGTATTCAGTGTATTTCATTAATAGATACAAATATCATACAGAATATAATGGACATAGCATGACAACAATAAATAGTGGAGTTTGCATACATGGAGAATTGATGGATTACTATAGTAAAATTATTGAAATGCTTGAAATTGAGTACCCTACATTGCCAATAAAGCAGAGTGTGATATTTAAGTGTGACTGTTTTAATCCAACTCCTAATGTTGGTACAAAAGTGCAAAGCCGATACAATCTAGTTGAAATTAACCAGTGAAGAAGAATTAGACAATTTGAACCTTTCGTGTTGGCATTGCAAGCGATCCAGGTGTATTATGTCCCTTTTTCAACTTACGACGAGGTAAGTCAAATTGGTTAGCCGTTTGCAAAGTTAAACCTAGAGGTGTTTTTGAATCACATGGAAAAGGAGAACAAAGAGTTGAAAGTGAAGCATTTCAGGAAGATGTTTATGAAATAAATGCTTTTGTTATATATGACGAGAATGAATCTTTGAAAGATTCAAATAATGAATATGTTGAAATTTAATCTAGAAAGGATGAGGAAGGCGAGAGATTTGAAGAGGAGCCTGAGTTTGATTCTAATTCTTCCGAAAAAGAAGATGATGGTGATTTTGATTTATAATTAAGTGCTGATAGCGATTAATTTATGTTTGTAATAGAATATTATATTTAATAAATCAATTATTGAATTAACAATAATTGTTATATATTGAATTGAAATTGTTAAATTTATGCAATATTCAATAAAATATGAATTTTAGGTTAAAATATGCCACCAAAGAGAAAATAGGATATGATGTGACCAAGGTTCAGATCATGATTTGGAGCCAGTTATTGTCCAGGTGAACCATCACATTCTACAGCTACAACTAATTTAGATGTTGTGCCTCCAGCTACTACACTTGCAGATGAGGTATCACATTTCGTACCTATTGCTACACCATCCACCACTCCTATACTAATAGAGATATCAGGCGTAAACAATGTGAATGATGGAGGTATCCTCTAGCCTAGAGCTGAGGGAGTTGATAGAAGAACTTACATCACAATTGTCAACAATTCGTAAGTGAAAATACAAGAAACACCATATGTTTATAATTAAGTTATAGGTTTAAATTTAAAATGATATAAATTATTTTTTTTATATTAGGTTGATTCCTTTTGGACCATACTTAAGAAATATGACATCCAAATTCAATGAGAAGATTGATCTTGAGGGTTATATATGGAAGAATATCTCTTAAGCGACAAAGGATTTTTATTAACATGAGTTTGGGGTAAAAAAATGTTTTTATATTTTTAATTAATTTTTATATATTAATTGGATAAATATTGTAGGTTATAAGTACTTATCGTATATTTTTCCTTTTTTCAGAAAGATTATTTTTATGATTATGAATTTTACATGGTTATTTATAAAGTATGGGAGAGACGAGCTCGTACACATTATAGAGACTTTGTTGGTGTGAAACAAAAGACTAGTGTGTGACCTCCTTATATTTATAAACAATTATGGAGTTGTTGATAGCAATATTGGACATCACTTAGGGCAATGTCTATTTCAGAGTGTAATTTTACCAACAGACGTGGAAGATCAGGGGGAGAGAATCTTCCTGTACATATTGGAGGATCTATTACCCACCACAAGCATATAGAGAAACTTGTAAGTATCTACACTTTACACTTATATTCTGATTGTTTTTTTACTTTGATGTATTTTAATTTAATTTGATGTACAAATTTTGGAATGAAAATATGTGTATTATGGAGAATGATAATGTTATAAATGTCTGGTGTCATATATGGCTATGCTGTTGAGTTACTTTCTTTGTTCAATAGGTGGTAAATATCATAAAAATAAAGAAAAATTTTCCCAAATTTTTGTGAATTGTAGTTCACTTATAACATTTTATTTTGATGCAGGAAAAGTCTACGGGCAAGAAGGTTACACCCCGTTAGCTCTTTTTGCACACTCACACTAAGAAACATGATGGTGTGACCTTCATCAACACTCGATGTAGAGAACAAAATTTATGTGAAATTTATGTTTTAATATTAATTTTTAATAATTATCACTTATTAATATAAACATTGCCTTCTGATAGGACCAAATATAAGAAAGCATTCAATGACAGTTTTTACAATCTGAAGACGTTGATGAGACTCAAACCTATCTTCATGCAGTGGGTAGTAGGGACTATCATGGAAGGATATTTGACTTAGGTTCATTTGCAAACACATGTTATTTGTAATCCTCCACATCTAGTATAGTAGCATGAAGTAGGCGGTCCGCATCCAATGAAGTCCAAGAGCTTTGGAGCATAGTACAGGCATTGGCAACTCAAATGCAATAGTCGATGGAGTACATAGCCAAACTTTGTAATGTGATTGATGAGTTGAAGGGGAAGGGCAATGTAATATCCCACCTCATAAAATTGTTAAGAGATTAAATTGCTAGATTGAGTCACATGGGTTATTTTATTTAAGAATTTATGAGGTGCATTTCATTCACATGCATAATATTTGTATACAGATATGAATCATGATTCAGAGAATATTGCAAGATAGTATATGCACTCAATTGACATATTCCGGGGTATAGAACGAAAATGAATTTGATATGAATGTTCATTCCGAATGTTTTTCATTTAATTTACTAATAACATGAATTAATGGATTATAATTACTGAATTGAGAATTTATTCTTACAATTGAGTAATTTATGAGGTGATATGTGCATGTAGTCTAAGAAAATGTTAAAGAGCAAGACAAATTGATACATGGGAATTTAGGTTGATTAGGCCTATGAAATGGTGACATGTGGCATTGGGAATAAGTGAAAAATGGCTCAATTAAATGGATGACAAGTGGCTTGAGTATAATTACTACAACTGACCCTTTAAATTTGTGACAAATGGCACCTTAGACTTGTGACATGTGGAGCAATAGAATGGTGACATGTGTAGCTTTACAATTGGTGACATGTGTAGCCTTGTAAGTAGTGACATATGGAGGCTTAAATGAGTTACATGTGGAGCCTAAAGTGACCAATAGAATAGTAACATATGGACCAATAGAGGATAACATATTTTATCAATAGAATGGTGACACATGGACCAATGGAATAGCATCACATGGATTAGTTTGACCTTCTTGAATTTTCTAGAGAAAATGAATGAAAATTCAATAGAAGTGAAAGTGAAGGTCAGACACAAGGTTAGAAGAGGAAGAAAAAAAAATGAGAAGAGAAGGAGAGAAAAAGGGGAAGAGAAGAGGCGAAGGGAAGAGGTTATCAAAGTACGTTGAAATTATGGTTCCAATTTAATCTCTCTTTTGATCTATCTTTCACATCCTTAGAGCACGAATTTGAAGAAACTCAAACAATGAAAGTTGTAGATATAGGTCTTAAATTGACTTCTGTGATAGTTTCTTGACAAGATACTAACTAGATCCTGAGTTATGTTCGTTTTCCCAATACTGCCTGTGATGGACCTCTGCACAGGACCCTTATATTAATTCCTAATTTTTGAGGATCTTAGAGTCCGAATTAATGAAAGTTTAAAACATGAAAAGTGATTATTAATGTACTATTAATGCTTCTTTGAAATATTTTGGTTAGAATATGTCTTGATAATGATTTATTGGAGATGAATTGCATGTAAGGTTGATGATGAAGTGTACTAGAATATGTTTGATGGAGTGCTTCCACTGAACAACCATTTGTATTTTAGCTATATCTTAATTCGTAGATATCCAAGTGGGATGATTTGTGATTTATATTAAACTAGAGATATACTACTACAAGTTTTATAAAGGAGTTAAATTTTAATTCCGTCCCTAAGGGTTTTGAAAATTGGCTAGAAGTTGAGTATTGGGTGTTGTGGCCAGTTGAGAACATTTCTTAGTATTTTGAGCCTAATTTAAAGAATAACGAACTAAACTACATGAATTTGATGTCTAAAGTAATAGTTTATTAGAAGAAGGTGTTGCCTAAATACCTCAGTTTCTAGGTCATAATGGTCATACAAAACTGACCTAAAATCTGTCCAAAGAAAAATTGAAAAACTGCAAAAAAATAGGAGATTAGTATCTGTTACGATTATGGAAAAGACCACCATGACCATGGGCAGTGTTTTTTCATGGAAATGTCTTGATATGTGCAATGGTTGAACTAATTAAGGATAAGGTGCTTCCTATGAAGCTTCTAGGCTTGAATGAAGTTTGAATTGAACCCAAAATGATGCTTGAATGAGTGATAAATGAGTGACATGTTTGGAGTAGTGATTAAGGATTTAATATAAGAATGGATTGTTATATATTAAGTATTCAAATCTGGAATTTTGAGATGTTATGGGAATGAAGGTGAACTTACGATGGCTAATATGATTCCATCAAGATGAATGATGAGTATTAAATAAAGATGATGATAAATTGGATGCCTTGTGATCTTAGAATGCTAGAATGACCTTGATGAATGATAGAATAATGAACTTAGAATAATCTTGTACAAATGAAGCATAAACCTAAGTCCAATTCAGACATAAATGAGTTATAAAGTGTGAATGATCATAAGATGTGAATTAAATATATATACATGGAATAGTCAATTGAGCATTCATTGGACATAATACATATACATGTGCATGGTTGAACAATTGTATGATTGATCAACTTAGTAATATGTGGATTATGTAAGTATTGTGTGATATAGAAGCACAAGTTGATTGACAACATCCAAACATTGCAGGATCATCAAGGCAATAGCTCACCTGGAGTACATTGTGAGTCAACCTAGATATGTAAACTCAATTATATGTGTGTTTTTGTATGAGTTATATATATAGTGAGTTAAGCTAGATATGTCAACTCAATTATATGTGTTTTTTCTATTTGAGTTATGCGTATCATGAGTTGACTTAGATGTATCTCACTATGCTTGGATTGCTCTTTTTTAATTTTTACATATTGAATCGTTATTGGTTTGATTGCGATAATTCCATACATCAATTGTCCACAGAGACCATTATTTGGAATTGTATTGGAAGTGCTCATTGTATATGAATTTGACTAAATAAGTGTTATTTGACATTATTATTGAGTACCAGACTAAGGTCCAATGATAAATGTGAATGCAAATGTGTATGGAATAAGTAATACTCAACTGAATGTTGAATGCTGGATTTTGATCCGATGTTTGTGATAAATGACTGTGCATACCGAATAAAAGTGATTGATAACACATGATATGAAATGATGCATTTCATGACATTGATGTGCATGATCAGATAAAGGAGTTACGACCGGAGTGAACAGTCTAAAATAAACCCGATATCCAAAAAGGATATGGGTTAGCACCTGAAATAAACTCGGTATCCATAAGGGATATGGGTCTCTATCTGAAATAAGCCAGATATCCACAAGGGATATGGGTCAATACCTGAAATAAGCATAAGCCCAGTATCCACAAGGGATATGGGTCAGTACCTGAAATAAGCCTACTATGTATGAAGCATATGGGTCAATTAGTAGGCACTCGGTCACAACAAAATAAAAATGAAACTGGAGTCTCATGTGCATTGCATATATATATATATATATATATATATATATATACATATATATATATATATATATATATATATAAATAT
>JAOSBN010103334.1:0-11190 GCA_027563595.1 Erythroxylum suave
TTCCCTGTTTAACATTCACACAACGACCTATATTTGATGTGTACCCATTAGAAAATTTGACTGGTTGAAGGAAATGATAGAATGATTGTTTCTCACTTTTTGACATGTTATAACAAACAGGGGGAATAACATATACCCATCATCTCTTCTTTTCAAATGCAAGTCCTTTCTAATATTCGTGTATTCTAAGTCAAGTTTAGCCTTAATTGTGTCTTTGGTTTTCCCATCAATTCCCATAATAGTCCCTAAAATGGAGTCATAAATGTTTTTCTTAATATACATGACATCAAGATTGTACCTCAATATTAACTCCTTACAATATTGCTAGTTGAAAAATATGCTTTTTTTTTGTCCAATTCAATTTGACATCATTTCTCTTTCGTTTTCTATTACTTAGGTGTTTTCTAGGTGTAATGTTACCTAAATGTGATAGCTAGGAAACAATATCATCACTAGATAACTGCATTAAAGCTTCACCCAATTCTATTGTGTCATTAAACAGTTTACTTCTTCGTCATCTATGTGCATGTTGCAAATATGACCTGTATAAAATATTTTACTTCATATCCTCATTGCATATATTTGATGGTTACATACAGGACAAGCCATATACCCTTTAGTGCTCCACCCGGACAAATTCCCATAAGCTGGGAAATCGTTTATGGTCTATAAAATAGCAGCATGCATTATAAACATTTCTCCTTGAACAACATCAAAAGTTTGCAATCCAAATTTCTATAAATTGTTTAAGTCATCAATTAATGGTTGCATGTATACATCGATGTCCTTACTAGGATCAGTAGGTCCTAGAATAAGCAAAGATAACAACATAAAAGGCTCCTTCATAAACTTGCATGAAGGTAAATTGTATGGGACCAGAATTATTGGCCACATGCTATATGAAGTACTTGTATTATCGAAAGGATTAAATCCATCCTAGGCTAATCCAAGTCGAACATTATGACAAACTTATGCAAACCATGGAAACTTTCTATAATTTTTTTCGTGTCATTGAGTCTACTAGATGACGCTTAATGTTATCATCAATGCATTTTTCTTTATGCCACCTTATATCTATGGCTATTTTTGTTGACTTAAGAAGTCTTTGTAATCATGGTTTAATAAGGAAGTACTAAAGGATTTTATTTGGTATCTTTTTCCATCTCCCATCATCTACTTGCCACCCTGATGTACCATAAATAGAACACTCCTGAACATCTTTACTTTCCTTCCAAAAAAAGAAACAGTCACACTTACAAGCATGGATTGAAATATATCCCAATCCAAGGTCCCTTAACAGTTTCTTTTCATAATAGTAAGATTTTAGCACAAGATGTCTAATAAGTAATGTATTGTTCAGTAACTCAATTAACATGTCAAAGTACTTGTTACTCCATTTATTATAAACCTTCAAATGCAAGAACTTTATAACAAATGATAGTTATGAGAAATTTGAGCACCTCGGATACAATTATTCATGAGGAACTTCTAATAACTTCCTAAAATTATCTTCTGTAATGCTACCAATTATGTTAGGCTTTCTGGTTTCATTCATAGCCTCCATATAATTTTGACAATCGTCTAACATCTCCTCAATCTCATCATCACCATCATCATTCACATCATAATCATCTACATCATTATTGTTACTGTCATCACAATATGTACCACCACTTTTACCATAATTTGCTTCCTTACGTTCACCATGATAAAGCCATAGAGTATAGAATTTATCTATGCCTCAGATTAGCAAGTGATTATACACTACATCTAGACTTTGGAAGTTAACATTTAAGCAATCGATGATGGATAATAAATACTACATTCATCAACCATTTTATGTTTTACAAATTGTATGAAACTCTTATCTCCTTCTATACATTCAGTTGCCCACTTTTGATGAGACATCCAACTTTTATCCATCTAAATAAATAATAAAAAAGATAACTCATTTTCTAAGAGTTTCAAATGCTTTTGTAAAGGAACTGAGATCATAAGCTTTTAGGGCTCATTTTGAGGTCAGTCCTGGTTCTACAATCATGGTAAATGACTAAAGGAAGCATTAATAGCAATCACAAACTGCAAGGAGAATAAGAATAAAGAAGATTGCAACACCTGACAATTTTAAGTACGAAACAATCTCTCTGTACCATGCAAGAGCTTCCTTCAAACCTTGATAAGGAATATGTAAACCATATCATAAGGAATCCAATCGAAAACAACAGAGGGCTTTTGTTGAGCATATGGTGGGCAGGGAGAATATACTTGAAGATGCCATATAAATTCTTTAGTTTTGGCTCCAATCAAATAGAGGAAGATAGAATCTAAAAAAAAAAAGCCCTATACATAATTACCAACTAGCGTAAAAATTGAACATGAAACAAAAAAGAAGAAGATGAAAACAGTTAGGGTTTCACATTGGTTAATAAATGACATAAACAATTGGACTTATCTTCGACTATGGGAAGCGGTGGGATAACTCAAAGAGGTCAAAGAACAAGCAGAAGGTGAGAAGGTAGATGAAGAGTACAATATTTGAGATACAAAAGAAGGAGTACAGAAGGCAGATGAAGAGAAGAGGGCTGGTAGAGTTTCAATAGCAAAGTTTCGGTGAAAATAGGAGGGAGGGAAAAGCTCTAGCATTTGCTAAAACAAACGCGGGCAAAATAACGTCATCCCACTTATTTTTTTAACCTGTTCACCTTTTTGCCACTAACAAAACTATGTTCACCAATGGTAGACAATTCGCTACCTATTATACACAACATCACCAAAACCCAAGCATTTTCTTTACATTAATTGATTAATATATATGAGGTATTCCTATTACAAATAACAAAATGAAAATTTTGTCTTTTGCATTTATATATGCAATTGTTATTGATTTACTTCATTTTTCGGAATTACTAATCCTTAATTTCAATTTGGTAGATAAACAAAATTAGATTGGAAACATTTTTAAAATTAGTATCTTATTTTTTTATTAGTTGAATTAATAGGAAATGCAAACCAAATGTCATTATTACCAAATGAATTAAGGTTTAGTAAACATGACAACATCATTGTTGTTCCCTTCATACCATTAACCTTATTAGTCGAACCATGTATTAGTCGTTACATTTGATGTTTGACGACCAAATAAAATAGATTGTAGCAAATTAATTAATAGCCCATTCACTGGGAACCTTTGATGAAGAAAATAGCCCATTGTCACACATTTAAAAGGAAAAACAACATGATGGCATGGTTAGTGGGCACCGTCAATGAGAAAATAACATGTTCGTACAAATTGAGTGGGAGAAGCAACATGTTGGCATGAGCCTTTGGCACCTTTTACTAAGAAAACTAGCCCACTGATGCATCTTAGGGGAGAAAACAGATTGTTGAAGCACGTTAGTTGAAAAACACAAGTTGGTATAGTCACTTTCCACCTTCAGTGGCAAAAAAAGCCCACTGGTGCTGTCACTAGGCACCATTTGTCGAAAAATTTTGGTGGAAAAAAGAGCCTATAGATGAGGTTGCTATACACCTTTGGTGGGAAAACAAACACATCGGCACATCTTAAATGGGAAACTACCCATTGGGATGGTCATTGTGGGCCTTCAACGAGAAAAATAGCCCATTGGCACACATTCAGTGGGAAAACCAACCAATTGGCATGGTTAATAGGCACTTTCTATCAGAAATTTGCCCATTGGTTTACTTATGGTAGGAAAACTGTCACATGGCAAGGTCCTTTGGCACCTTCAGTTGGAAAAACTGTCCATTGGCATACTTTAGATAAGAAAACAGACCGTTGGCACATATTAGTTTTGAAAAACAACAAGTTGGCATAGTCTCCAGGCTCCTTTGGTAGAGAAAACATCCCATTCTCATGCCTTCAAAGGGAAAAACAACATGTTGGAATGTTCAATGGGCACCTTAAGTGAGAAAATAGCCCATTGGAACATGTTTGAGGGGAAAAGAAGCATGTTAGCAAGATTCCTTAACACCTTCATCAGGAAAAACTGCCTATTCGCACACCATATAAGAGAAAACTGACTATTGGCACACGTTACTTAGGAAGAACAACAAGTTGGCACAGTCACTAGGCACCTTCTATGGGGAAAAACAACTGGTTGTCATATATTGGCATACTTTACATGAGAAAATAGACTTTTGGCACATGTTAGTTCACAAAAAACAACAAGCTGACACAGTCGATAGGCGGCTTTGATGGAGAAAATAGCTTGTTGACACACATTCAGAGTGAAAAGCAGCACATTGCTAAGGTTCCTTGGCACCTTCGGTTGGAAAAACTGTCTATTAGAACACATCAGGTGATAAAACAAATTGTTGATGCACGTTACTTAGGAAAAAAACAAGTTAGCACAGTCACTGAGCACCTTCGATGGAGAAAACAACCCCTTGTCACACATTCTGAGGGAAAAACAGCAAGTTGGCATAGTCAGTAGGCACCTTCAATGAGAAAAAAACTTGTTGGCACATAGTTCATGGGAAAAGCAATATGTTTGTATGATCTTTAACCACCTTTGCTGTGAAAACCAACCAACTGGCATATCTTAGGTGAGAAAACAGACTGTTGGTTGAGAAAAACAACAAATTCACACAGTTGTTTGCCACCTTTATTGACAAAATTAGCCCATTGGTACTATTGTTGGGTACCATTTGTGGAAAATCACTACTCTCATGGTTTTTATGGAAAAAAAGTCTATAAATGAAGTTGTTATGCACCTTTGGCTGGAAAACAAACCCATTGGCACATTTTCAATAGGAAAACAACTCGTTGGCACACATTCGATGGTAAAAATAACCCATTAGCGTGGTCAACAGACAATTTTTGAGAGAAAATTACCCATTAGGACACATTTGGTAGGAAAAACTGCACATTGGTATGGTCCTTTGGTGTCTTCGATAGGGAAAACTGCTTATTGACATACCTTAAATAAGAAAACAAACTGTTGATACACATTACTTGGAAAAAAAACAACTTGCTCAATCGTTGGGCACTTTCTTTGGAGAAAACAGCCTGTTGTCACACATTCAGAGGGAAAACATAGCACTTTGGCATGGTCAATAAGCACTGTCAATGGGAAAATAACCCGTTGGCACATATTGAGTGGGAAAAAACATATTGGCATGGTCCTTTAACACTTTTGCTAGCAAAACTAGACTCCTAGCACATCTTAGGTGAGAAAACAAACCGTTGATGCACGCTAGTTGAGAAAAACAACAAGTAGGCACAATTTCTTGGTAGCTTCAATAGAAAAAATAGCCCGTTGGTGCTGTCACTAAGCACCATTTGTGAAAAAGCTGCTCTCACAGTTTTGGTGGAAAAGAGAGCTTATAGGTGAGGTTGCCATGCACTTTGGTGAGAAAAAAAACCCATTGAAGCATCTTCGATGGGAAAATTTCCCGTTGGTGTGGTCATTGAGGGCCTTCAACGATAAAAACAACTCGCTGGCACATATTTGGCAAGAGAAACAACCCACTTGCATGATCACTGGGCACTTTCTATGAGAAAATTGCCTGTTGGTTCACATTTGATGGGAAAAACATACATTGGCATGGTCCTTTGGCACCTTTAGTAGGAAAAACTACCCATTGGCAAACCTTAGATGAGAAAACAGACCTCTAATAGACATTATTTCATAAAAACAACAAGTTTACACAGTCATTGGCATCTTCGATGGAGAAAATAGCCCGTTGTCACACATTTGAAGGGGAAAACAACGCATTGACATACTCAACAGTCACCTTCATTGCAAAAATAGCTCGTTGGCATATATTCGATAGGAAAGGTAGCACATTCCTAAGGTTCGTTGGCACCTTCAGTAGAAAAAACTACCCATTCGCACACCTTAAATAAAAAAACAGACTGTTGGCACACGTTACTTGGGAAAAACAAGTTAGCACAGTCGCTGGGCACCTTAGATAGGGAAACAACCAGTTGTCACACATTTGGAGGGATAAACAACATATAGACATTGTCCCTTGGCATGTTCGATAGGAAAAAATGCCAAATGGCACAACTTATGTGAGAAAACAGGCTATTGGCACACGTTAGTTCAAAAAAACAACAAGTCAGTAAAGTCATTGGACACCTTCGATAAGGAAAACAACGAGTTCTCACACATTCGGAGGGAAAAACAACATATAGACATGGTCCCTTGGCACGTTCGATAGGAAAAAATGCCAATTGGCACATCTTATGTGAGAAAACTGATCGTTAGAACACGTTAGTTCAGAAAAACAATAAGTTCACACAGTTGATGGGCACCTTTGGTGGAGAGAATAACTAGTTCCCATACATTTAGAGGGAAAAACAACATGTTGGCACAGCCAACGGCACCTTGATTTAGAAAATAGCCCATTGCCATATATTTGGTGGGAAAAGTAGCATGCTGGCATGGTCCTTTGACATCTTTGATAGGAAAACTACCCATTTACATACCTTAGATGAGAAAACAGAATGTTGGAAAATGTTACTTAGGAAGAAAACAAGTTGGCATAGTCGCTGGGCACCTTTGATAGAGAAAGCAGCCCATTGTCACACATTCGGAGGGAAATTCAACAAGTTGGCATGGTTAGCAAGCACCTTTGGTGATAAAATAGGTCGTTGGCGTATATTCAGTGGGAAAAGCAGTACAATGGCATGGTCCTTTAACACCTTTACTGGGAAAACCAGTCCACTGGCACATCTTAAGTGAGAAAACAGACCATTGGCATACATTAGTTAAGAAGAAGAACAAGTTGGCACAGTCATTTGCCACCTTCGGTGATGAAAATGTCACATCGGTGATGTAGGTAGGCATCATTTGCAGAAAACCGCTCTTATAGTTTTTGTGGAAAAAAGAGCATATAAGTGAGGTTGCTATGCACCTTTGGTGAGAAAAGAAACCCATTGGTGTATCTTCGATGGGAAAATTGCCCACTGGCATGGTTATTAGGGACCTTCAGTGGGAAAAACAGCTTGTTGTCACATATTCGGTAGGAAAAACAATGAACTGGCATGTTCAGTAGGCACTTTCTTTGAGAAAGTTGCCCTTTCGAACATATTTGGTGGGAAAGACAAAAAATTGGCATGGTCCCTTCACACTTTCAGTAGGAAAAACTGTCCATTGGCACACCTTACATTAGATTGTTGGCTTGCCTTAGGGAAAAAACTTGTTACCACAGTCGCGGGGCACCTTTGATGGAGAAAACACCCTATTGTGACTCATTCAGAGGGAAAAATAACATGTTGGCATAGTCAACGGGCACTTTTTGCACCAAAATTGCTCACTGCCATAGATTTTGTAACATCCCGTTACCCATGTTGAGGCTAGAATAGTAAATATGAGAGATTATTAAGACATTTGGAAATGCATTTCATGCTCATGCATTAGATGATATAAGCATACACGTGGTTGCAGATGAAAATAATTGTACATGCATTTGTTGACATTCAGGGTATAATTGTTATAAATGTGAATTTTTGATCAAAATTTTGGTTTATATGTATTGAAAATTGACTTGGTGTGTATAGGTATTGATTTTGAAATTTTGGTGAAATTTAGAAAATCCATAAATTTTTGGGTAAATTTTGAACTAGGAAAAATACCCAGTGGTAGGACAATTGATAAATAGCAGTAGAATTAAGAGTCAAATGGAAGTGAAAATTTTTATAGATGGCATTTGGGTTGAATGACATATGTCATTGAAATTTGGAGACAATTGGACTAGAAATTGGAGTTAAATGGACTAGTTTGTAAAAGGGGGTCCAAATGGGGCCATAGGAAGGTGACAAGTGTCAGCACCACTTGCCACCACGCCACCACTCACGAAACTTCACTGTTTTTATTTGAAAGACCAAATTAAATGTTTTCCTTCACTTTCTTTTCTCTCCCTCTCTTCGTGAGCTTCATCTTCTTCTTTTCTTCACGTTTTTACTTCTCTAATTTCCATACATGTTAAACCTAACCCTCTAATCTTTCACTTACTACTTAACTTGCTCTCTTCTTCATTTCTCCCAAAAAAATCCAACCAAATCCATCCTAGAATGATGATGGTCGTGAGAGACATGGGAAAGCTAGGGTTGGTGTGTTTTTGAAGGATTTGAAGATAAATCAAGTAGTTTGTTAATCTTCATGGTTTTGCTAAATGAAGCATGTAGGATGATAGTTTAGTGTTTATTGATCATGATAGAGACGTTGAGATATGTGTAACGTTGAGGTTGCAATAAATAGAAGTATGTTCTGTTTTAATGTATTAATGGTATTTTTGGGTTGTTTAAAGGAAGAATTGACAGACTAAATGGTGATGAAGAGGGTGCTGGAAAATGGTAGTTATAACATTTCCACTAACTAAGCTTTTTTCTTTTAGCCATAGCTTGTTCTGTAGTTATCCAAATAAGACGATTCTTGAATTGGATTCAATTAGAGACATACTGATACATTTTTCATGAGACATTTAATTCAAATGATGTCTTTAAGAGTTTCAAATCTTGACTTGAAAATGAGTACTGGGTGTAGGAAAAAGTGCAGAAATACTGGATACATAATTATGTTTTCTTGATGAATTAATGTGAATCTCCTTGGGCGTTTTTGTAATGAAATAAAATGATTCTGGAGATAAAGAAAGGTTGTAATATCGTATCTTGAGATGAGAAGAATTAAGGTGATAGTTAGTGAAATGTAAATGGAAATGAAGCTGAATATGTATAGGAAGTTGATAATGAATGTGTATATATGTGTATGTTCTATTATTTGTGTTCATGATCAATCATGGACTATAATTTGTTTATGGATGATAATGAGTTGAAATGGAGTTCAGAATGAATAGTAATTAAGTAAAGAAAATGATCTTTGTATAAGTTGTGTTAGGTGTAAAATCTGGAAAATTGGAAGATTGGTGTTGGAAAATGTAGCAATGTTCACCGATTATGCTTCTACGTTTTACACATAACTTATTCTGTAATTAGCCAAATGGAATAATTATTGACTTGGAGTAAACTAGATACATAGGGATATAAATTGTGTGAAAAAATCTATTTTTAATTTTATTTCTAAGAATTCCAAAATCTGGTTTGAAATTAAGTCTTGGCTTAGGCTATATCACTACTCGAGATAGAAATTATGTCCTACTATTATTGAATGAATTGTATTGATAGATGCCTAACTTGTTCAAAAATTGGGTCGAGATTGATCCCGACTGTAGTGAAATAATCACGAAACTTTTCATGACTTTTGATTTCCCAAAAACCTAGATCTATTTAATTTTATAAAATGATTAACACAAATCATAATAAAGCTGAAATTTAGTTCGTACCTTATTCCAAAGGTTGATCTTTATCTTCTCATATCCCTCGAACAGTTCCCAAAACTGATTTATCTTATCCACCGTAGCCGTACAAGTTTTCGGCCTCTAACGATGTCCACAGAATGAGTTAAGAGAACCTTTTAACTCTTACAGAAAGGGCTAAGCATGAAGTGCTAGCTCCAAAGAGCTTAAGCCTATTTATAATAAGCTTAGGACATTTTAGTAATTTAATTGAAATTAACTATTTTTAATTATACTTTAATTAGAATTAAAAATAATTCTAATTAAATACCAATTATGCCCATATAAGATTCAGTATCTCATATTAATCCTTATTTAATAAATGTCATATTTAATCATAAAGTTTCTTAAACTTTACAATCAAATTCAACTTGATTAAATTAATTTTGCTCTCTTCAACCCATTCTATATGTGAGACCCATTAGGTTCTCAAATATGTTTCCAATGATTATAATTTCTAATTCTAATTTATAATTAGAATTAGATAAATTAAAACTCCTTTTAATTTATCTTTAATTCTTTATAATTAGAATTAGATAAATTAAAACTCCTTTTAATTTATCTTTAATTCTCTAATTAAATAATTTATAATCACAGATCAAGATTGGCGTCTAGCAACCCATTATGACCACCCAAATATTTAAGAATGTCAAAGTAGTTTTGACTAACCTTTTCGTGCCTGATTTTTTCGTACAATTCATTCCTTTCATCAATCAATGTTCCAATTAGAAATAGAGCACGGAATTAATGTCTACTCTATTTTGAGTCCAACCATATTAGTTCTCTGCCATTAGCTATTGATTCAATTAATGATATTTGTAAACTATTTACAAAATATCATTCCACCTTGGCCAAGGATTTCCCGAATCAATATTAATCAAGAACAACCAAACATTTTCCCTAATTACTTTAGGGTGATGAGTCATATCTTGATCACACAACTATCCCTATACAAGATAACTTTGGGGATCTCAAGTTAATGGATCACTTATACAATCATCACAGTAAGAATTCCATAGACATACAAGTAATATTCCAAATGGATTTCTCATATCGGGTCTGTTCAGTGAACTTATTCTCTAACAAGCACCCACACATTTATTTAAGTATCTCTATAATTTAGCCTATGAGGTCGACCATTTCCTTTCATAAGGAATAAACACAATGTATGTTAGTATTTTTTTGTTCTATTAATGTCCAATCTTAATAGAACAATAACTACGAACATTTAGGAATAATACATAAATGCAATATGAATCTCATAATTATAATCTTATTATAATTTCATTTGCAATGTAAAATTATTCCATGTACTTTATCATATGCATATAAACATGTACAAGATAAATAATGCCTTTAAATAATTTGTCACTAAACTACAACCAAAGCGATTAGCTGTAGGGCATAAACCAACAATCCTCCACTTGCACTAAGCTAATCATTTAAGTATTTGATAATATATCACTATATGACAATTATTCTACTACTAACTTAATAGGAGAATTCTATAAGATTTTTTATAGTGAGCAGTTGCTTAAGTCTTACAACTCCCATCTTAATTATCATCATAATTAAGAAAATTTTCCTAAACACATTCTTGGATCTTTGATGAAACATTAGCTCTTTATACATGCCCAATGGCTCTAATGTTCTATAGTACATTACTATCTTGAATAATACAAAGAAACTATATCAAGTTCATTAAAGAACTGGTTGATCCAATTAGCCATTTCCACTGAATGAAAATGTATTATGGCTTAATTAACAACAATTGCTACATTGGAACCTTTCTAATCCTATTATTCTAAGTAAATAAACCTTAACTAGGATTTACTTCTAAAGTTATATCCTTATCATCTTGAACTCAAA
>JAOSBN010103362.1:0-11188 GCA_027563595.1 Erythroxylum suave
TTTCTCTATTGGCATACAACGTGAAAAGTTCTATATTGAAGATCATCAAAGAGGCGAAGTATTTCTCTGTGATTCTTAATTGTACCCCAAATGTGAGTCATCAAGAACAAATGACTCTAATTGTTCGATGTGTGAATATGTCAAATGACAAGATAATTATGGAAGAGTACTTTTTAGAGTTTTTGAAAATTGATGAGACATCTAGTTTGGGACTTTTTAATGAATTATTGCAGGTACTGAAGTCTCTTGATCTTAATGTGTATGATGTGAGGGGTCAAGCTTATGATAATGGTTCAAACATGAAAGGGAAACATCAAGGGGTTCAAAAAAGGCTTCTTGAGAGAAATTCAAAATCATTGTATATGCCTTGTGCATGTCATAGTCTTAATCTTACGCTTTGTGATATGACAGAGTCTTGCGTTAGAGCTAGTTCATTTTTTGGGGTTGTTCAACATATATACACATTGTTTTCTAGCTCTCATAAAAGGTGGAAGGTTCTAACTGACAATGTCCCTGGATTGACTGTCAAATCATTGTCTAATACACGTTGGGAAAGTTGGATTAAAAGCGTTAAAGCTATTAGATTTCAGGCCCCTCAAATAAGGCTTGTTTTAATGAAGATGCATAATTATAAAGATGAATCGAGGATAAGGAGTCATGCTGAAGATTTGGCCACATCAATAAAGAAATTTGAGTTTTTGCTTGGCATGGTTATTTGGTAAGATATTTTATTTTATGTTGATATGGTGAGTAAGAAGCTGCAATCTAAGTCCACTACCATCGACATTGCAATCAGCGAAATAAACGATGCCATGAAATATTTTGAGAAGTATAGAGATGAAGGGTTTGTTTCTAGTTTGAACATTGCCAAAACTATTGCTTCTGAAATGAGTGTTGAGCTTGTATTTCCAACCAAACGTTGTATTCTACAGAAAAAGCAATTTGATGAATGTGATCATGAAGAAGTGGTACAGTCACTAGAGGAATCATTTACAGTCAACTACTTACTAGTTGTTATGGATATGGCCATCGGTTCGCTTAGTGAAAGATTTGAGCAACTAAATATCTTTCAAAATATTTTTGGATTCTTATGTGATTCAGATAAGTTGAAGTCACTGGATAGTAATGAATTAAAAGAATGTTGTGTTAAGTTTAGCAAGACTTTTTATCACAACAATGTATCGGATGTTGGCATCGATGATCTATTTTCTGAGTTAAGAGTGTTGTAAAAGACTTTGTCAGATGGGCTAATATCTGCCATTAATATTTTGGAGTTTGTCAAAGCAGCAGAATGCTATCCCAATGTTTCCATTTCTTGTCGAATCTTATTGACTATTCCTGTCACGGTTGCATCAGCTGAGAGAAGTTTTTCGAAACTGAAGATATTAAAAAACTACTTGAGATCGTCGATGTCACAAGAATGGTTGAATGGTTTTGCAACTCTATGTATTGAGAAAGATGTGTTTGAATTTCTTGATTTAGACTCCGTTATTAGTAATTTTGTATCGAGAAATGCTCATAGAAGACATATTGTTTGATTATATTTTGTGTACTAATGAGTATAATATTTTCTACGACGAAATAAATATTGAATTATTTTTCAATTTATTTTTAATTAAAGTTAGGGGGCCCAAATCTTCTCTTTTGCCCCAGGCCTACAAAATCTCAGGACCGACTTTGTTTCCTTCATGTACTTTTGATTCACCAAAACCTTTACTAGAGTTATATCTGGCTTTCATCTACCTTTTGCTACTCCAACTTCATTATCTGTTTCTTTTGCCTCAAGAAAAACCTAACCTAAACCTCCTTCAAGATGATGTACGTGGGTGCATAAGAGTTAGGGCTTCTTGGAGTTTTTGAAGATTTTGGAGTTTTATCAAGTAAGTATCTTATTAATCCTTATGGGTTGTAGGTATATGGGATAAATTTGTTGATTTAATTGTCATTGAATAATTATGTGAAAATGGACATTTTTCATGTTCACCGTGAATATACGTAAAAGATTTTCTGGTTTTGATTTGTTTGTGAATGATATTGAGTTAAAATGGAGTTGATAACGAAGGGTAAATGAAGTAGAAAAGGTGATCATTGTACAAGATGTGTTAGGTGCATGAGGTTGGATGTTATAAAATCTGGAAAATTGGAAGATGAGTGCTGGAGAATGTAGCTGTGACATGTTCACTGATTATGCTTCTGTGTTTTACGTATACCTTGATCTGTACTTATCCAAATGAGATGATTCTTAATCTGGACTAAACTAGAGGTGTAAGGCTACATTTTTCATGCAGACATCGAATTTTAATTTTGTCTTTAAGAACTTCAAAATTTGGCTTGAAATTGAGTCTTGGCTTAGGCTGTAACACTACCAGAGACAGAAATCATATCCTGTAGTTATTGAATCAAATGTATTGATGTAGGTCGAATCAGACAAACGTGTCTTCACAAAAGTTATAGCTTAATCTCGTAGCTTTTAATTGATATAAAGTTTGTAATTGTTGGATATTCGAATTAAGAGATATGAGTTGTACAACTTGACAACATGATCATGCATTAGCTGAATTTCTAATGTGCTTAGTCTACAGTATTTGGAGTATAACCTTTAGAGCACTGAACCGAATTCAATGATCTTAGAGTCATTAAAAACTTAAGAGATAGAAGAGCAATTTTATAGAAGAAATTATTGCCAAATTTTTTCATTTTCGTGGTTGGATTGATCATGAATAGTAGTCCTAAAGGTATATTTAGGAAAAAGCTGAATTGATGAAATGAATTATGAATTTCGATTTTTATGGTTTTATTGAGGTATAAACCATAAGTATAAATGATACTTTTGTGAGTTTGGAAATATGAATGTTTGCGTGATTAGAATAATAGAGCGATACTCGGGATTGTCATTGAACATGCATTGTGCATATTTCATATACATACATGTGCATTAACAAATACTTATAATTATGCAAAAGTGTGATTTGTGTATATTGCTTGATATAGAGGAGCAATTAGAACGTCAACATCCAGACGTTGTTGAAACTTCTAGGCATTAGCTTTGGGAGCAACTAGTGAGTAACCTAGACGATCTCATGCTATTAATTGTTTGCTTTAGAATATGTATTAAATGATGATATGAATATGATTCAATTTTTTTGATGCCGGACAATGAGGATCCGAGACTTGGAATATGAATGTGATATTGAAGTGCTACTTGTATCTGAATGTGACAAACTAAATGCTTCTTGACATGATTGATTGATTATGAGAGATGCATTCCATACATGAATGCATTGATCGAATAATGAGAGTTGTGACCTAAGTAGCCACCGAAAATGAGCTTAAAGCTTCAAATGTGATTAAGAGCCAAAGGCTCACTACTTAAAATGAGCCTTGTATCCCCAACAAATAAGGGATAGTATAAATGAGCCCGGTACCCACAATGGATATGGGACAGTTTAAGCACTAACAACATAATAATTGGAAAAGAGTCATATAAGCAGTTTAAATACATTTTGAATAAGTATGTTTGATTGTTTGAAATGCAAAAATTGTCTCGCCATGAATGAGAATGTAATATAAGATATGTGATAAATTATGCAAAATGCAAAGATGTGAATTATATGTTATATGTGTGATGTGTTGTATGAATTGAGTGAACCATCGATGATGGTTAACTCATTGAGTTCGCAAAACTCACCCAAAATTGTACGTTGACATTTCAGGATCGAAAGAGGAATTTAGCCACTGAGAGACGCTATAAGAAGTATAGTTTTGTACTTTTGGGAAGAAGAAGAAATGGCTCAAAGGTCGGTCAACTGGGATTGAAAAGATTAGATAGATTTTTTGTGTGATTTTCTCTTTCATGTAGCATATTTTGTATTAGGAAATGATCATGCACATATATGGATATTTTAAAGCTATAATGTAAATACGTTCGAATTTATGAAATGAAATGAGAAATACAGTTTGGAATTTGGTTTTAAAATTTGGTGACTTTTATGTACAATAGTTGATGTCATGACTAAGTTAGATATGATGTCATGTTATAAAGTGAAGGAGAGATAGTTAACACGTCATTATTATAGATTATATACTAGAATATCCATAGGGTGTTCCAGTATGTAATTTATAGTAATGGGGTATTACATGATGGGTAATTTTGATTGAAATAATAAAGCTCTAGCTGTTTCAAGTAAATGCTTGCATTTTCTTTCTACCAAGCCATTCTGTTATGGTGTATCCACATAGCTTGTTTGATGAATAATCCCTTTGAGTGTACAAAATTGTTTTGCAGTACGATCATCATATTCAACAACATTATTTGACCTTATGGATTTAATATTTGTATGAAATTTATTTTCAATGTAAGCAACAAAAGCTTTTTAAAATTAGGAATGCACTGCTCTTGTGTGAAAGATGTGTCCAAATGGTTCTTAAAAAATCATCCATAATTTTTAACAAATATTTGAAGCCATTATACTTTGAATGATAATATGGTCCCCATATATCAATATGAATTAATTCAAAGATATGAGAAGTATGAGTAGAACTCAAAGGAAATGATTGTCGATGTTGTTTAGCACGAGGACAAATATCACAGATTGAAGTAATATCAAATTTAAATTGTAAGGAATCAATGTAACCAAAGGACAAATGTCCAAGTCTACAATGCCATATATTTTCACTAGGAGAAACTAAGTGACAGAAAGAAGAAGAACAAAGATGTTTATACATAGGAGTCTTAAGATTGCCACCACTTTTAATTTTGCAAGAATCGTTGTTTACAAAATAAATTCCACCAACCTCCTTACCAAGAAGCACTTCTGAATGTTCATTGAAGGGTACTGAATAAGGCAGGATGTGGGGGTAAAAACAAGATTAGATGACAATTCTTTGGTCAATTTGTTGGTATATAGAAGATTGAAATGAAAATTTGGAACATGTAGTACTTGATTAAGTTTAATGGAATATGCCAACAAAACAGAACCAACTTGCATAATTCTAGCTTGTTTTCCTTTGGGGGCATAGTAATATAGCAATTACCAAGGACATGTTTGGTGTTTTGAAGCAATGAAAAATCTGGCGTAATGTGATCACTAGCTCTACTATCAATGATCCAATCAGAATTAGTAGTAGAAGAAAAGAAACAAACACTTTTACCTACCAAAAATGCATTGGGATTATGATGCTCACTCTTTGCTAAAGTATTCTTATGATATCCCGTTTTCCCATCCTCGGGCCCCCTGGATTTCTGTATATGAGAATAACATTAAGAAATTATAAGGTGCATTGCATATACATACATATCATTAGCGTACACACGTGAATATTGATTGTCATATTACAAAGACTGTATATGCCCTCATTTAACATTCTCTAGGTTATAAATGATTATAATGTAAATTATGAATTATTATGTCTTGAATTTTGATTGGTGAATTATAATTACTAATTCAGAATTTTTGGTCAAAATTGAGAGATTTATGAAATTTTGTGTATTTTTGGACTAGGAAAAATGCCAAGTAACAAGACAAATTGATTAATGACAGTAGAAATGGTTGACATATGACAATAGAAATAATTGATAAGTGGCTTTAGGATTATTGACATGTGTCATAGAAAATTGGGTGACAATTGGATTAGAAATTGGGAGAAAAATAGACTAATTATTAAAAAAGCTTAGTGAAAACCACAAGAAGTAGACAAGCAGCAAGTGACAAGTATCACTTGCCTTGCCACATATCTCACCCATGACAATTACACTCAGTGAAAGGCTATCTTAACATTTTGTCTTTCATTTTCATACATGCTTCCTTCTTCTCTTCTTCACTTTCACTGTTCATTTCTTCTCTCCATTTACGACATCTTCAACTCTCACCATCTTGAGTTTCGCACTCATCCTTCGCTTACCTCTTCAAAAAAATTCATTGTCTTCACTTTGATGAAGAAAACCTAACTTTTTCTACTTGAATGATGATGATCATGTAATGCGTGTAGAGTTAGGTCAAACCACGATCTTGAGTTTTTATCTCCATCTTTCATCTTATCTCTACAAGACCTTGTCATCTTCTTCATGTTGATAAAAACCAATCTATTCCACCTTAAATAATGATGATCGTGTGATGCTTGGAGAAGGCTAGGGTTACATGATCTTTAAAGTTTGGGTTAATTAAGTAAGTAGCATATTGTTCTTCTTAGTTTGTTAAATGAAACATATATGATGATGTTTTAGAGATAGATAAATGGTGATAACGGAGTAGAAAGTGTGCTAGAATATTGATGAAGAAATGAGTATATTGATGTCTTGTTTTGTGTAAATAATGAGTAATAATTCATAAATTGATATAGGGATATTTTTAAGATAGAAAAAGATAGAATGATCATTTTAATGGTGTTGAAAGAATGTAGAAATTTTATGAAGGGATGATATACCGTTGTTCTGTTGTATGAAAACGTGGATTATTGGCTATTTTAGAAATGAATTAGATTGAGTTTTAAAGTTAAAGAAAAGGCAAATGTAGTGTCTTTAAAAGAGAAGAACTAGGATGATAGTTTAAAGATAATGTTATGATGAAAAAGGTGTTAATAAAGTATGCTAAAACGTTGATGATAAATGTATATATATTGATGTTTTGTTTTTGTATGATTGATGAATAATAATGTATAATCAGTTTGATAAATGTTTTTGAGTTAAAATGGAGGTGAAAATGACGAGGAATTAAGCTAGGAATGATGAACTATGCATAAGGTGTTGAATGTAGTAAGTAAAGAGTGAGAAATCTAGAAAATATGGATGTGAATGGTTGGAAAATTTTCGAATATGATAACCCACGATTGTGGGAATGCTTCCACGATTATGGGAAATAAAGAAATGGTTGGAAAGTTTCTAGTATAACCCATGATCATGGGAAGTCATCCATGATCATGGGGATGGCCTTAATGTAAATTCTTCTTCTTTTAAGGGATGTTTGAAACAACAAATGCTAAGGCACTTTCATTCGGTGCATTTAGACTTGAATGAGACTTGAAATGAACCTAGTTTGAGGATAAATAAGTTGAAAAGGTGTTGGATATGTTTAGGTTGAAATTGAAGATGTAATATAGTGAATGGACTGTTGATATTAAAGCACCAAAATCTATAAAATTATGAGTATAATAAGAATGAAGGTGCTCATATGATTGTAAATTTAACACCCCACCCTCTCGAGACCCGTATCCGAGATCCTGTGTGATATCTGAGAACTTTCCTCGCGAGAGCGGCATACTAGAGCACTCAATCATTCAAAAATTGGTATAAATTTTTTTTTGAAACAATTAGAAACATATGCGGAAATAATAACCAATTTGGGCCCACTTTTATTCATAAACATTTTCAATCAACACGATACAATCAATAGAATTTTAATAGCCAAATTGGGGCCCATTACTAATACAAAACACTTTAGTCATAATATCTTTACATGCCACCATAAAAACCATTGTATACACATTATAACAAAATTTCAGAATACATTATTTTGCAGAAATCGTGGAATACAAATTTATACAAAAAAAATAGGAAAACACTAATGCAGATGCTAACTGGTCCCAACATCGATCCCTTACTTATATGCTATAGGAATACTCCCGTTTTCCTAACGGGATATTCTTCTGATCTTGAAAAATATTTACAAATTTTGGGTGAGTTTTGCGAACTCAATAAATAACCATCATCGATGGCTCACCCAGTCACATAACACATAAATCACATTCACAACATTCCACATTTCACAATCAATTACATTTTAATCATTCATATTATACATATGCAATGTGTATGAGACCCACTTTCCATTTACTACTTTGTTATGACTGAGTTCCTTTTTATCTAGCCCATATCCCTTAATGGATACTAGGCTGTATCAGATGATGTCCCATATCCTTTAGTGGATACTGGGTACATTCAAAACCTAGCCGGAGGCTCTTCTCATAGTTTCTAAGCTTTAAGCTCCTTTTTCGATGGCTACTCCGGTCACAACTACCTTTATGTTTCATATATTCATCTAATGGAATGCATCAGTCACATATGATCAATCACTCACTTTATTTCACTTTACAAATTCACTTTCACATGTCATCGGACCTTGGTTCGGCATTCAACATTTAAGTTGAGAATCACATTTTCACTTACATGCAAATGCTCATTCAAAACACATTTATCATCAAATTATGTACACTTAGTTCGTATCATTCACATACAAGTAACACTTCAATATGTACAATGCATGCTCAATGACAATCCCGAGTATCTTTCCATTATTTTCATCACATTATCAGTCTTATATCAAAACTCACCTAAGTAAAATCTGTACTTAGGGTTTAACCTCAAATAAACACTTTGAATTTAATTTTGTAACCCAATAAATCATTTCAAATTTTTCTCCAAACACTGACTTTCGGGTCTACTATTTCTGATCATTTAAACAATGAAAATGAAGTAATTTGGGAACACTTTCTTTTGAGAATTTTCATTCTATCTCATAAGTTTCTAATGACACCAAAATCATTCAATTTGGTTCAGTGGTGTAAAAGTTATACTCCAAATATTTTCGGACTACTTTTATTCTAAGACAGTGCCCTATACTTAACTTCCACCCGATAATTGAAATTCTTACAATCCGATTCAGAATTTTATTTCTTCAAATAATTTGTATCCCTATGTCTCTAGTTTACTTCAAATAAAAAATCATCCCAATTAGATACTACAGGTCAAGATATATCAAAATACCAAAGTATATTCTATGCTGGAAAGTTCACCGCGGCAAACTTTTCTATAGAGGAAAAGTTCGCATGAAATCTTTCAAGTTTGCCGTGACGAGCCCGTTGGTTCGTTGCGGCGAACTTTGACAGAGCATACATAGAACATGTTTCATTTTCTAGCTTCTCCCAACATCTCTACTTCAAACCTTCATAACTTTTGATCCAGAACTCCAAAAATTACAAATTTTATATAAAAAGAAAGAAAAAAGAAAGATCTACATCTTTCATGAAGACTACTTTGTCAAAATCCATATAGATCATTATAGTAAATTCGTGGAAATTTCATATCAAAAATTTAACTCTTTTACTATTCATTCCCAGAAATTCTCATGCTTCATATCAATTTTTGAGACTTTAACGATAGAATTAAAATTTGGTTTCTTCATGTAAAATACAGCCATATATCTCTAGTTTAATAAAAATAAAGAACCAACTCAATTGAACAACTCTAGAAGAAGTTATGGCTAAAACACTGAAGCATATGCAGTGAACATTTTCCAGATTTTCAAACTTCCAACAATTACATCTAACTCTTAACTATCATCAAACATGCTCCATTCATCAAAGCCATGGAGAGTAATAGGTCTCTTACTTGATTTGGCTTCAAAGCTCCTTCAAACCACCAAGAAACCTTAGCTTCTCCACATACACGACCTTCACCTTTTTAAGGTGGAATAGGTTGGTTTTCTTTAAAACCAAGAAGAAGATAGCAAGTATTCAAGTGGATAGAAGTGGAAGAAGACAAGGTTCAACTTGGATGAAGGTTGGTGAAGCAAAACCGTGGAGAGAAGAAGAATGAAGAAGATGATAAGAGTTAAGAAAATAAGAATGAAAAAGCAAGAATGAAAGCAACTAAGTGGTCTCCAAGCTAAAAGAATCGTGAGTTTTAAGACATGGCTTGGCAAGTGATATTTTCACTTGCCAAATGTCATCTCCTCATAGGTTCACTTAGGTTCTTTTATTCAATTTGTTCAACAACTCCAATTTTTTTACTCCAATTGTCTCTAAATTTCAATGAAATAGGTCATTAAATCCCAAAGTCATTTATAAAAATTTCCGTTGCCATTTGACCCTTATTTCTACTACCATTCATCAATTGTTCTGTCACTTGAAATTTTTCCTAGTCCAAAAATATCCTTATATTTTAGAAATTTTCCAAATTTTCTCAAAAAATTATAATTCACTACTTATACATTCCCACTCAATTTTTAAGGCACAGAACCACTATTCGCATCATATTCACATTAAACAATCATTTATACCCAAAAATGTCAATTGAGTGCATGAGCAATTATTTTAATGTGTGCAATAATCAAATTCACATATATGTGTGTGCAAACAATATGCATGAGCATAAAATGCAATTTCCTTAATCTTTCTTTGATCTCACATGTACCAAATTTTAGGGTTCCAACCTTTAGTATGGGAACAAGATGTTACATTTTTCCCCTCATTAATAAATTTCGTCCTCGAAATTCTTATCTGATTGATCAGGAAGGCAGGGGAATTGTTTCCTTAAATACTCCTCTGTTTCCCATTTAACTTTACCACTTGAATAATTTCTTCCAATTGACTATAGTTAATGAAATCAATCAATCCTCTACTTATTTCTTCTAATATCACACTATCTTAATTGTTTCCCTATTATATTTCAGATTACTCACAATTTTTCACTTCATAAGCTATCAATACATCTTTGTCAAATCATATCATTATTTCTTAGCATATTCACCTAACACACATTATAATTCTGAGGCATCTTTATTGATAATACAACTCATAAGTTATTGGTCCTATGCTCTCAATAACTTCAAGTGGACCAATACAATTCAAGTAGAGTTTATCCTCTTTCCTAATTTGAGCACACTTTTTCTCAATCTATACATACCTTGGCAAAGTAACTCTAAAAGACATTCCATCTTTTGCTTGATACTTCACATCTCTTTAGTGTTAATACACTCGACTCTAATGTCTATCACATTATGTTCCATAACCTCGATGTAGATCCACAAAATTTCATTTATTTTACTTGAATCACTTAGTTTCTGACACAGATCAATTTCACTAATCAATAGTATCTCAAATCAATTCTGGCCTTCAACCATTTTTAGGCCCTCTTCATTTCAATGTAAGGGGGAACGACTCTTTTTGTTGTACAACACCTCATACAGTAATTCTAATGATATCACTATGATAATGATTGTTATGCTATACATTGAGCCCATGTTCTTATGAACTCCCAATTAAAAGCTTTAAGCATATCTCTAACATGTAAGACTGTTGGCAATTCAATCATTCAGTCACTTGATTCTACATTCTTGGCCGCTAAATGTTGTTTATGCGAATTCCTACTAGGATGTCTAGCCTAGGTTGTTACTTGCTTTCTCTAATAGTCTCT
>JAOSBN010103463.1:0-11185 GCA_027563595.1 Erythroxylum suave
CTGATTGTCACACCGAAGGTGCCCAATGGGCTATTTTTCCCACTAAAGGTGCCTAGCGACCGTACCTAGGGACTGTTTTGCCGACCTAAGGTGCATCAAGGTGCTGATTCTCTCCCCTAATGTGCCCAACGGGCTATTTTTCCCACCGAAGCTGCCTAGCGACGGTGCCAAGAGACTATTTATGTCATCGAAGCTACATCAAGGAGCTTATTTTCACACCAAAGGTGCCCAACGAGCTATTTTTCCCACTGAAGGTACCTAGCGGCCGTGCCAACAAGCTGTTCCGCACACAGAAGGTGCATCAGGGTGCTGATTTTCCAACCGAAGGTGCCTAGCAACCATGTCAAGGGACTGTTTCGGTCACCGAACGTCTACCAAGATGTTGATTTTTTCACCGAAGGTGCCCTACGGGTTTTTTTCCCACCGAAGGTGCCTCGTCACCGCGCAGAGGGACTTTTTCGGCCACTGGAGGAGCACCAAGTTGCTAATTTTCCCACCGAAGGTGCCTAGCGACTGCGAAAATGGGCTATTTCGCCCACCGAAGGTGCAACAAGGTGCTGATTTTCCCACCGAAGTTGCCTAGCAACCGCGTCAAGGGACTGTTTTGGCCATCAAAAGTGCACCAAGGTGCTGATTTTCACACCGGAGGTGCCCACCGGGCTATTTTTTCCACCTATAGTGCCTTCTGACTGTGTCAGGGGACTGTTTCGGCCACCAAAGATCCGTCATGGTGCTGATTATCACATCGAAGATGCCCAACGGGCTATTTTTCCCACCGAAGGTGCCTAGCGACCATGCTGAGGGACTGCTTCGGCCACCTAAGGTACACCAAGGTGCCGATTTCCCACCGAAGGTGCCAAACGGGAAATTTTTCCCACTGAATGTGCCTATCGACAGTGCCAAGGGACTGTTTCGGCCTCTAAGGTACTATTTTGCCCACTGAAGGTGCACCAAGATGCTGATTTTCACACCAAAGGTGCCCAATCGGCTATTTTTCCCATCGAAGGTGCCCACCGATCGTGCCCAGGGACTGTTTTGCCCACCGAAGGTGCACCGAGGTACTGATTTTCCCACCACAGGTGCCCAATGGGCTATTTTTCCCACCGAAGGTGCCTAGTGACCATGCCAAGGGATTCTTTTGGCCATCAAAGGCACACCAAGGTGCTAATTTTACCACTTAAAGTGCCTAGTGACTGTGCCAAGGGACTATTTTGACCTCCAAAGGTGCTCCAAGGTGCTGATTTTCCCACTGAAGGTGCCTAGCGACCATGTCAAAAGATTGTTTCGGCCATCGAAGGTGCACCAAGCTATAGTTTTTCCTACCAAAGGTGCCCAACAGGCTATTTTTCCCACCAACGGTTCACCAAGGTGTTAATTTTCCCAAAGAAGATGCCTCGTGATCGTGCCAAGGGATTGTTTTGGCCAATAAAGGTTCACCAAGGTGTTGATTTTCCCACCGAAGGTGCCTATTGACCGTGCCAATGGGCTGTTTCTCCCACCGAAGTTGCACCAAGTTGTTGATTTTCCAGCCAAAGGTGCCTAGGAACTGTTCCAACGGACTGTTTTGGCAATCTAAGGTGCACCAAGGTGTTGATTTTCGCACCGAAGGTGACCAACAGGCTATTTTCCCACTGAAGGTCCCCAGTAACCATGCCAAGGGACTGTTTCGGCCACAAAAGGTGTCTAACAACCGTGCCAAGGGACTATTTCGGCCATCGAAGGTGCATCAAGGTGCTGATTTTCCCACTAAAGGTGCTTAGCGACTGTGCCAATAGGTTGTTTCTCCCACCAGAGGTGCATAAAGATGCTGATTTTCTGACCAAAGTTGCCTAGCGACCATGCGAAGGAATTGTTTCGGTCACCGAAGGTGGACCAAGGTGCTGATTTTCCCATCGAAGGTGCCCAATAGGTTATTTCTCCCACCAAAGGTGCCTAGCGACCGCGCCAAGGGACTGTTTCAGCCTCCAAAGGTGCACCAAGGTGCTGATTTTTTCCCACCGAAGGTGCCCAACGAGCTATTTTCCCACCTACAGTGCCTTGCGACGGTGTCAGGACACTGTTTCTATCACCGAAGGTCCGTCATGGTGCTGATTGTCATACCGAAGGTGTCCAACGAGCTATTTTCCCACCGAAGGTGCCTAGTGTCCATGCCAAGGGACTGTTTCGGTCACCAAAGGTGCCTAGTGACCATGCCATGGGACTGCTTCGACAACCAAGGGTGCACCAAGGAGCTGATTTTGCCACCAAAGGTACTCAACTGGCTATTTTTCCCACCAAAGGTTCCTAGCGACTATGCTAAGAGACTGTTTCAGCCACCGAAGGTGCACCAAGGAGCTGATTTTCCCACCGAAGATGCCCAATGGGCTATTTTTTCAACCAAAGGTGCCTAGTGACCATGCCAAGGGACTGTTTCGGCCACCAAAGGTGCCTGGCAACTATGCCAAGGGACTGTTTCGGCCTCCGAAGGTGAACCAAGGTGCTGATTTTCTCGCAGAAGGTGCCTAGTGATCGTCCCAAGGGATTGTTTGGGCCACCAAAGGTGCATCAAGGTGCTGATTTTCCTAATAAAGGTGCCCAACGGGCTATTCTTCCCATCGAAGGTGCATAGTAACCATGCCAAGGGACTGTTTTGGCCATTGAAGATGCCTAGCGACCATGCCAAGGGATTGTTCCATTCTCCAATGGTACACCAAGGTATTGATTTTCCCACCTAAGGTGCCCAACGGGCTATTTTTCCCACATACGGTGCCTCGCGACCATGTCAAGGAACGATTTTGGCCGCCGAATGTCTGCCAAGGTGCTGATTTTTACACCGAAGGTGCCTAGCAACTGCCCCAAGGGACTATTTCAGCCGCGCAAAGTGCACGAAGATGCTGATTTTCTGACTTAGGGCGCCCAACGGGCTGTTTTTGCCATTGAAGATGCCTAGCACCCGTGCCAAGGGACTGTTTCAACCACCATAAGTGCCCCAATGTGTTGATTTTCCCACCTAAAGTGCCCAACGGGTTGTTTTTCCCACCAAAGGTGCCTAGCGATCATGCCAAGGGACCGTTTGGACCACCGAAGCTACACCAAGGTGCTGATTTTCCCACCAAAGGTGCCTAGTAACTGTGCCAAGGGACTGTTTTGGCCACCGAACGTGTACCAAGGTTCTGATTTTCCCATCGATGGTGCCAAACGAGCTATTTTTTCCCACCGAAGGTACCTCGCGACCGTGCCAAGGGACTGCTTCGCCCACCGAAGGTGCACCAAGGTGCAGATTTTCCAATCGAAGGTGCCCTACGGGCAATTTTTCCCACCGAAGTTGCCTCGTGAACGTGCCACGGGACTGTTTCGACCATTGAAGGTGCACCAAGGTGCTTATTTTCCCATCAGAGGTGCCTAGTGACCGTGCCAAGGGACTGTTTCCACCACCGAAGGTGCCTAGCAACCATGCCAAAGGACTGTTTCGGCCTCCAAACGTGCACAAAGGTGCTGATTTTCCCACCTAGGTGCCATGCGATGATGTCAAAGGACTGCTTCGGCCACCGAAGGTTAACAAAAGTGCTGATTTTCACCCCGAAGGTGCCCAACGGGCTATTTTTTCCATCAAAGGTGCCTAGCGACCCTGCTAAGGGACTGTTTCGGCTGCCGAATGTCCAATAAGGTGTTGATTTTCACACCAAAGGTTCCCAACAGGCAATTTTCTACACTGATGTGCCTACCGACCATGCCAAAGGACTGTTTCGTCCACCAAATGTGCATTAAGGTACTGAATTTCCCACCTAAGGTGCTCAACGATTGTTTCTCCCATCGTAGGTGCCAAGCGACTATGCCAAGGGACTGTTTTGGCCACCGAAGGTGCACCAAGGTTCTGATGTTCCCACCTAAGTTTCCCAACGGGTTGTTTTTCCCACCGAAGGTGTCTAGCGACCACGCCAAGGAACTATTTTGGCCACCGAAGGTGCCCAAGTTGCTAACCTTCGCACCGAAGGTAGCCAACGGTTTATTTTTCCCGCTGAAGGCACCTAGTGACCGTGCCAAGGGACTGTTTCGGCCACCGAAGGTGCACTAAGGTGCTGATTTTCCCACCGAAGGTTCCTAGCTACCGTGCCAAGGTGCTATTTTGCCCTCCACAGGTGCACCAAGATGTTGTTTCGCACTCCAATGGTGCACCAAGGTGCTAATTTTCACACCAATGGTACCCAAATGGCTACTTTTCGCACGGAAAGTGCGTAGTGACCATGCCAACGGGTTGTTTCGCCCACCGAAGTTGCACCAAGGGACTGATTTTTCCACAAAAGGTGCCCAACGGGCTATTTTTCCCACCGAAGATGCCTGGCGACCGTGCGAAGGGACTGTTTTGACCACTGAAGGTGCACCAAGGTGCTGATTTTCCCACTGAAGGTGCCCAATGGGCTATTTTTCCCACTAAAGGTGCCTAGTGACCATGCCAGGGGACTGTTTTGGCCACCAAAGGTGCCTAGCAACCATGCCAAGGGACTGTTTTGGCCACCGAAGGTGCACAAAGTTTTTGGTTTTCCCACTGAAGTTGCCAAATGAGCTATTTTTTCCACCGAAGGTGCCTTGCGACCGTGCCAAGGGACTGTTTCACCCTCGGAAGGTGCACCAAGGCACTGATTTTCACACCGAAGATTCCCTGTGGGAAATTTTTCCCACAAAAGGTGCCTCGTGACCGTTCCAAGGGACTGTTTCAACCATCGAAGATGTACCAAGGTCCTGATTTTCCCACCGAAGGTGCCTAGCGACTGTGCCAATGTGCTATTTCGCCCACCCAAGGTATAGCAAGATGTTCATTCTCGCACCAAAGGTGCCTAGCGACTTTGCCAACGGGCTGTTTTGCCCACAGAAGGTTCACTAAAGTGCTGATTTTACTAGCGAAGGGGTCTAGCAACCATGCCAAGGGACTATTTGGGCCACCTATGGTACATCAAGGAGCAGATTTTCCCACCCAAGGTGCCCAACAGGCTATTTTTCCAACCGAAGGTACCTAGTGATCATGCCAAGAGACTGTTTCGACCATCGAAGATGCCTAGCGACATGCCAAGGGACTGTTCCATCCTACAAAGTTGCACCAAGGTGCTGATTTTCCCACAAAATTTGCCCAACGGGCTATTTTTCCTTCTAAGGTGCCTCGCTACCACGTCAAGGGGCTGTTTTGGCCATCGAATTTTAGCCAAGGTGCTGATTTTCAAAGTGAAGGTGCCCAACGGGCTATTTTCCTACCGAAGATGCCTAACGACCATGCTGAGGGACTGTTTCAGTCAACCAAGGTGCACCAAGGTGTTAATTTTTCAACCGAAGGTGCCCAACGAGAAATTTTTACCACCGAAGGTGCCTAGCGACAGTGCCAAGGCACTGTTTCAGCCACCCAAGGTGCACCAAGATGCTGATTTTCCTACTTAAGGTGCCCAACGGGCTATTTTTTCCACCAAAGGTGCCTAGCTACTGTGTCAAGGGACTGTTTCGACCACCGAAGCTACACTAAGGTGCTGATTTTCCCACTGAAGATGCCCAACGTGCTAGTTTTCCCACCAAAGGTGCCTAGCGACTGTGTTAAGGGACTACTTTAGCCACGGAAGGTGCACCAAGGTGTTGATTTCCCCCCAAAGTTCCTAACGGGCTATTTGTCCCACCGAAGGTGCCTAGTGATGGTGCCAAGGGACTATTTATGCCACCGAAGGTGAACGAAGGTGCTGGTTTTCCCACCTAAGCTGTCCAATGGGCTATTTTTTCCACCGAAGTGCCTAGCGAAAGTGCCAAAGCACTGTTTTGGCCACCAAAGGTGTACCAAGGTGCTGATTTTCCCACTTAAGCTACCCAACGGGCTACTATTGCCATAGAAGGTGCCTAACGCCCACGTCAAGGGACTATTTCCACCAACGATGGTGCACCGAGGTGCTGATTTTCCCACCAAAGGTGGCCAATGGGCTATTTTTACCACCGAAAGTGCCTAGCGACCGTGCCAAGGGATTCTTTCGACCATCAAAGGTGCACCAAGGTGCTAATTTTGCCACCAAAGGTGCCTAGCGACCATGCCAACGGGCTCTTTCACCTACCGAAGGTGCCTGACAAATGTGCCAAGGACTGTTTCGTCCACCGAAGTTGCACCAAGGTGTTGATTTTCCTACCGAAGATGCCTCGTGATCGTGCCAAGGGACTGTTTCGGCCAACAAAGGTGCAACAAGGTGCTAATTTTCCCACCGAAGGTGCCTAGGGACCGTGCCATTAGACTGTTTTGGCAATCGAAGGTGCACCAAGGTGTTGATTTTCCTACCGAAAGTGCCCAACAGGCTATTTTCCCACCGAAGGTGCATAGTGATCGTGCCAAGGGACTGTTTTGGCTACCGAAGGTGCCTAGCGACCATGCCAAAGGACTCTATCAGCCAACAAAGGTGCCCCAAGGTGCTAATTTTCCCACCTAAAGTGCCCAACGGGCTATTTTTCCCACCTATGGTGCCTAACGACTGCGGTAAGGGACTATTTAGACACTGAAGCTATACCAAGGTGTTGATTTCCCACCGAAGATGCCCAACATGCTGTTTTTCCCACCAAAGGTGCCTAGCGACTGTGCCAAGGGACTACTTCAGCCATGAAAGGTGCACCAAAGGGCTGATTTTCCCACCTAAGGTGACCAACAGGCTATTTTTCACATCGAAGGCGCCTCACAGCCGTGCCAAGGGACTGTTTTGGCCACCAAAGGTGCACCAAGGTGCTGATTTTCCCACTGAAGGTGCCTATCGACTGTGTCAATGGGCTATTTCGGCCACCGAAGCTACATCAAGGAGTTGATTTTCACCCCTAAGGTGCCCAACGGGCTATTTTTCCCATTGAAGGTGCCTAGCGAATGTCCCAACGAGCTGTTTTGCCCACCGAAGGTGCATTAGGGTGCTGATTTTCCCACCGAAGGTGCCCAGGGACCGTGCCAAGGGACTGTTTCGATCTCGGAAGGTGCATCAAGGTGTTGATTTTCTCACCAAAGGTGCCAAACGGGCTATTTTTCCCACCTATGGTGCCTCACTACCATGCCAGGGGATTGTTTCGGCCATCGAAGGTGCACTAAGGTGCTGATTTTCCCACCAAAAGTGCCCAACTGGCTATTTTTTCCATCGAAGATGCCTAGTGACTATGCCAAGGGATTGTTTTGGCTATCGAAGGTGCAACAAGGATAGCAATATTCCCACCAAAGATGCCCAATGGGCTATTTTTCCAACCGAAGGTGCTTATTGACTATGTCAAGGGACTGTTTCGACCACCAAAGGTGCCAAGCAACTGTGCCAACGGACTGTTTTGACCACTGAAGATGCACCAAGGTTTTGATTTTCCTACCAAAGCTGCCCAATGAGAAATTTTTACCACCGAAGATGCCCAGCGACCGTGCCAAGATGCTAGTTTTCCACTTAAGGTGCCCAACGGACTATTTTTCCCATCGAAGGTGCACCAAGGTGCAGATTTTCCCACTTAAGGTGCCTAATGGGCTACTATTACCATAAAAGGTGCCTAACGCCCACTCCAAGGGACTGTTTTGACCACCGATGGTGCACCAAGGTGCTGATTTTCCCTCCGAAGGTGGCCAACGGACTATTTTTCCCACCGAAGGTGCCTAGCGACCATGCCAAGGGATTCTTTCGACCATCAAATGTGCCAACGGGCTCTTTCACCCACCAAAGGTGCCTGGCAAACGTGCCAAGGGACTGTTTCAGCCACCAAAGGTGCACCAAGGTTTTGATCTTCCCACCGAAGATGCCTCGTGATCATGCCAAGGGACTATTTTAGCCAACAAAGGCACACCAAGCTACTAATTTTCCCACCGAAGGTGCCTGGCGACCGTGCCAATGGACTGTTTTAGCAATCGAAGGTGCACCAAGGTGCTGATTTTTCCATCGAAGGTGCCCAATGAGCTATTTTCACACCGAAGGTGCGTAGTGATCGTGCCAAGGGACTGTTTCAGCTACTGAAGGTGCCTAGCGACCATGCCAAGGGACTGTTTCGGCCACCAAAGGTGCCCCAAGGTGCTGATTTTCCCACCTAAAGTGCCCAACGGGCTATTTTTCCCACTCATGGTGCCTAGCGACTCTGCCAAGGGACTATTTCGACCACTAAAGCTACACTAACGTGTTGATTTTCCCACCGAAGATGCCCAATGTGCTATTTTTCCCACTAAAGGTGCCTAGCGACTATGCTAAGGGACTACTTCGGCCACCAAAGGTGCACCAAAGTGCTGATTTTCCTACCTAAGGTGACCAACAGGCTATTTTTCACACTGAAGGTGCCTCGCAGCCTTGCTAAGGGACTGTTTTGGCCACCAAAGGTGTACCAAGGTGTTGATTTTCCCTCCAAAGGTGCCAATTGACCGTGCCAATGGGCTGTTTTGGCCACCGAAGCTACATCAAGGAGCTGATTTTCACCCCGAAGGTGCCCAATGGGTTATTTTTCCCACTGAAGGTGCTTAGCGAACATACCAATGAGCTATTTCACCCACCGAAGGTGCATTAGGGTGGTGATTTTCCCACCGAAGGTGCCTAGGGACCGTGCCAAGGGACTGTTTTGGTCTCCGAAGGTGCATGAAGATGCTGATTTTCCTACCAAAGGTGCCAAATGGGCTATTTTTTCCATCTACGGTGCCTCACTACCGTGTCAGGGGACTGTTTCGGCCACTGAAGGTGCACCAAGGTGCTGATTTTCCCACCAAAAGTGCCCAATTGGCTTTTTTTCCCACCAAAGATGACTAGCGACTATCCCAAGGGACTGTTTTAGCCACCAAAGGTGCAGCAAGTAGCTGATATTCCCACCGAAGATGCCTAACGGACTATTTTTCCAACCGAAGGTGTCTATTGACAGTGCCAAGGGACTGTTTCGGCCACCGAAGGTGCCCAGCAACTGTGTCAAGGGATTGTTTTGGCCACTAAAGATGCACCAAGGTTCTAATTTTCTGACGTGCCAAACGAACTATTTTTTCCATCGAAGGTGCCTCGCGGCCGTGCCAAGGGATTGTTTGTCCACTGAAGGTGCACCAAAGTGCTAATTTTCCAACCGAAGGTGCCCTACGGGCAATTTTTTCCACCGAAGGTGCCTCGTGACTGTGCCAAAGGACTATTTCGGCCACTGAAGGTGCACCAAGATGCTGATTTTACCACCGAAGGTGCCTAGTGACCATGCCAGTGGGCTGATTCACCCACCGAAGCTACACCAAGGTGCTGATTTTCCCATCGAAGGTGCCCAATGGGCTATTTTTCCTACCGAAGTTGCCTAGCGAACGTGTCAAGGGACTATTTCAGCCACCCAAGGTGCACCAAGATGCTGATTTTCCCACTTAAGGTGCCCAACGAGCTATTTTTGCCACTGAAGATGCCTAGCGCCGGTGCCAAGGGACTGTTTCAGCCACCAAAGGTGCCCTAAGGTGCTGATTTTCCCACCTAAAGTTCCCAACAAGCTATTTTTCCCACCGAAGGTGCCTAGCAACTGTGTCAAGGGATTGTTTCGACCTCCAAAGCTTCACCAAGGTGCTGATTTTCCTACCGAAGGTGCCAAACGAGCTATTTTTCCCACCTGAGGTGCCTCACGACCGTGTCAGGGGACTGTTTCGGCCATCGAAGGTTTGTCATGGTACTGATTGTCACACCAAAGATACCTATCAGGCTATTTTTCCCACCGAAAGTGCCTAGAGACCATGCCAAAGGACTGTTTCAGCCTCAGAAAGTGCACCAAGTTGCTGATTTTCTCACCGAAGATGCCAAATGGGCTATTTTTCCCAGCTACGGTGCCTCACGACCGTGTCAAGGGACTGTTTCGGCCACCGAAGGTCCATAATGGTGCTGATTGTCAAACCAAAGGTGCCCAACGGGTTATTTTTGCCACCGAAGGTGCCTAGCAACCATGCCGAGGGACTGTTTCGACCACCCAAGATGCACAAAGGTGCTAAACGGGAAATTTTTCCTACCAAAGGTGCCTAGAGACCATGCTAAGGGACTGTTTCAGCCTCTAAAGGTCCACCAAGGTGCTGTTTCGCCCACCAAAGGTGCACCAGGGGCTGATTGTCACACCAAAGGTGCCCATCGGGCTATTTTTCCCACTGAAGGTGCCTCGCAACCATGCCGAGGGACTGTTTTGGCCAACAAAGGTGCTGACTTTCCCCCCTAATGTGCCCAACGGGCTATTTTTCCCATCGAAGATGCCTTGCGACGGTGTTAAAGGACTATTTATGCCACCAAAGGTGCACCAAGGTGCTGATTTTCTGACCTATGGTGCCCAACGAGCTATTTTTTCCACCAAAGTGCCTAGCGACGGTGCCAAAGGACTGTTTTGGCCACCGAACGTGCACCAAGGTTCTGATTTTCCTACTTAAGGTGCCCAGAGGGCTATTATTAGCATAGAAGATGCCTAGTGCCCACACCAAGGGACTGTTTTGGCCATCGATGGTCTGCCGAGGTGCTGATTTTCCCACCGAAGGTGTCCAATGGGCTATTTTTCCCATCGAAGGTGCCTAGCGACCGTGCTAAGGGGTTCTTTTGGCCATCGAAAGTGCACCAAGGTGCTAATTTTACCACCGAAGTTACCTAGCGACCGTGTCAATAGGCTGTTTTGCCTACCGAAGGCACCTGACAAACGTGCCAAGGGGCTGTTTCGGCCAACGAAGGTGCACCAAGGTGCTGATTTTTCCACGGAAGGTGCCCAACGGGCTATTTTTCCCATCAGAGGTGCCTAGTGACCGTGCCAAGGGACTATTTTGGCCTCCAAAGGGGCAACAATGTGTTGATTTTCCCACTGAAGATGCCTCATGATTGTACCAAAGGACCATTTCAGCCAACGAAGGTGCACCAAGGTGTTGATTTTCCCACCGAAGGTGCCTACTGACCATGTCAATGGTCTGTTTCTCCCACCAAAGTTGCACCAAGGTGCTTATTTTCCCATCAAAGGTGCCTAGTGACCGTGCCAAAGGACTGTTTCGACCACAGAAGGTGCTTAGCGACCGTGCCAAAGGACTGTTTCAGCCTACAAAGGTGTACCAAGGTGCTGATTTTCCCACCTATGGTCCCTTGCGATGATGTCAAGGGACTGCTTCGACCACCAAAGGTCCACCAAAGTGCTTATTTTCACCCTAAAGGTGCCCAACGGGCTATTTTTTCCACCGAAGGTACCTAGCGACCATGCTAAGGGACTCTTTTGGCCACCGAATGTCCAACAA
>JAOSBN010103474.1:0-11185 GCA_027563595.1 Erythroxylum suave
GGCCTTGTAGCCCTTACCCGCCTCGAATTCGTCCTCCAGCTTGGCGACGAAGGCCGTCTGCGTATGCGATCCGTCGGCGGCCTGTAGATCGCTCGACCGGATCTTGCTGTCCGCACCGAAGATATCGTCCTCGATGGTGGTCGGTGTCGTCGCGGCGCCCGTGTAGGTCCGCACTACGGCTTCCTTCGTTCCATTCGCTGCGATCGCGAGCGTCGTCGTCCGGCGGTGGCTCGTGTCGAAGTTCTGCACCGAGCTCGAGCCATCGGCATTTACGACAGCGCGAAATTCGAGAGAGTCGTCCGCATAATATCGGTCGGTCCGTGTCAGCTTGCCGCTTGGATCGTAGAACGAGAGCTGCGTTCGGTAGGGCGACGTGAGCGCCTCGTACGTCAGGTCCTGGCGCGACCCATCCGCAGCGTAGGTGACGATCTCATCCGGTGTTTGAACGATGCGCGTCCCATCGGCATTGCGGACATCGCTCAGGATACGGATGCCGGTCGCGTCGTAGCCGTAGACGCTCAGGACGTGACCGGCCGCATCTGCATTCACCGTCGTGCGGGCGCCGTCGGGCGTGTAGCTGGTCGTCGTCGCCCTCCCGCTGCCGTCGATATTGACGACATACGACAAGGCGGGACTGCCGTCGGCGTAATAGCGCAGCAAGCCTTGGAGCTTGCCTTTGATGGTGTAGACCTCCTCGCTAGCATATGGTTTGCTGGTGACCTGCTGGTAGATGTCGCGAGCCCCCGTGCTCGTGTCGATGGCCGAAGAGAAGATCAGCTTTCCGGAATCGCTGTAGAGACGCCTGTAGGTGTACGTGCCCGACGTCTGGCCGTCAGCGTCGTAATCGGTATCAACGCCGCTGACGGTGAACGTCCCGTCGCTCGAATGCCGGAGCGTCGCCGGTCCCTGCTCGGTGCCCGGGCCGCTTCCGAGCGATTCCGTGAAGTCCAACGGGGACTTCGTCACCTTGCCGTTCGCATCGACATATCCGAGCGACTTTGTATCCGAGAAGGCACCCTCGGAGCTGGTAAACGTCTCCAAGACATAGGCGTAGGCACCCCCGCTGAGCGCGATGCTCTGATATTGCGTCGTGTCCGGATACGTTGATCCGGCCAGTATGTTCGTCCCGAGGTCCGCATTGGTCGGGCCGAATTCCTGGGCGGCGAGGAAAGTAGTGGCGAAGATGTCGTTGGGGTCGCTATCGGGATCGCGATACTCGTAGATCACGACGAAGCCGCCGTTCGACAGGAGCAGCGTCGAATCCACCGCCGCGGAAATGCTGTCGGAGGTGACTTGGATCGGGCCGTCGATCTTCGAGTTGTCCGCGGCATAGCGCTGGGCAAAGACGATATCGTTGCCCGTGTCGGAATCTTGTTTCGTGAAAGTCTTGATGTAAGCCGTCTGAAGCGAAGCCATGGCTGCGTCTCCCGCCGTCACGGACGCCTTCGCGCCGCGCCTCGATCGCGACGGCTTCGCCGTGATGCGGCTCGCAGGAGAGATGCTGCTCGTCGATCTGGGACGATTCAACCTCGGACCTGCCGATCGTGCCGTGCGCCTTCACCCGGACGGAGCGATCACCGTCGGCACCGTCGCCCCGTATGACGCCTCGCAAGGCGACCTGCGTGCGATGCTGGAAACGCCCGCGCGGCCCATGCGCCCCGGTTCGACGGTGCGTGTCCGGGACACCGTGCGGGTCGTTGGTACCGTCATCGCGACGCAACCGGCGTGGTCGGTGGATGAAAAGCCCCGCGTGCGGCCCGACGCCGCCAAGCCGCCCGGGACGCGCGGTGCGCTGCCGAAGGTTCGGTCTCCGGCCGACCTCGCCAGGATCGAGGTCTGCGGGAGAGCGTGATCCGGCTATCGCGCGAAGGCGAAAGACGGAGCCAACTTCAGCTGATCCGCTGTCAGGGCGATCGTGCCGTGGTCCGGGTAGGCCGTGCTCGGCGTCACGGCTGCGGGCGGTGCGGCCAGCGCGCTCGTCACGCTGACCAATTCAGGCGACCTGTTCGGCCCCGACGGATCGTTTGCGGTCGGCAAGCCGCTCTATGTCGGCCTCAACGGCGTTCTCACCCCCAACCGCCCCGGTCCTGAGACCGGCGCCAAATGGCACCAGCAGGTCGCGGCTTCCATTACTTCCGGCCATGTCGTCGTCACGATCGGGCAGGCGTACCGCTACGTCTCGGGGGACGCGCTGATCCCCTCCGGTGGAGGGTATGCCCTGAAGGCATCCCCCGCCGAGGTTGCGCTACAGACCCGATCCGATGTCTGGGTCGCGCCCGCCGATTTGGCGGGAAAGCTCGACAAGGGCGGGGACGCCTCTTCCGCGACGGTCGAGACGCCGGGCAGTGCGGCGACCGCTCTCTCCGCATTTCTCATCCCGCTTGATTCGGGAGCCGCCACGCAGAAGAGCGCCCTCGCGACGCTGCTCGACGGCGTTGATGCGACGGGCATCATCGCGCGGGCGGGTTTCGGGATCGGGCGAAACCTGTTCAACCGGTTCGGCGACCGCGTCAGCCTGAAGGACTTCGGCGCGGTCGGCAACGGCGTTGCGGACGACACCAACGCCTTCAAGCTGTTCCTCTTCGCGCTTGCCTTTGCCGGGAAGGGATACATCCCGCGCGGCACCTACGTGATCACGCAGCCCATCGTGCACGAGATCGCTGCTCGCGCCGGCTGCGAGATCTACGGCGACGGGCAGGGTTCGACAGAGATCTACTTCAAAGGGGTTTCCGACACCGGACTCACCGTCAACTTCGACGACAAATACTCGCGGTTCTGTGTTCGCGACTTGGCATGGACGACCAACACCGCCAACCCCAATTCGGTCGGCATCCTGCTCAACGGCGCGACCGGCGATCAAGATCCCGGATCTCAATCGAAGAAGGACATCACGCGGGTCTGCTTCCGCGGTCATAGCGGTATCCTCAATGGCCAATACTGGGGCAAGGACTTCGTCAGCTTCCGTGTCAGCAACATCGATTTCAACCAGTGCCAGCACTTCGGCGATGCCAACAATCACACGGGCGTCTACATCTCAGGCACCGAGAATTTGGACGGGAGCGATCCGAACGTCGCCTGCGCCTTCTCGTTCAACCAGTGCCTCTACGACGGCTGCTTCGCCGGCATTCAGATCGCGACCCAGTCGCAGGGCTACCGGATCTGCGGTTGTGATTTCAACGTGTGTCAGTACGGCGTCTACTGTCCGTCCGGATTGCACGCGATCGACGGCGTGTTCATCGGCAGCGGCTGCCAGTTCAACTGCAGCGTCGTCGGCATTCTGATCGTCTCGTACGTCTACAACCTTCAAATTCATGGCAACTACTTCATTATGTACATCCCGAACTTCACCGCGATCAGGACCGCCTGCCCTTACGCCTCGTTCATCGGAAACACCTTTGAAGGTCAAACCAACAACGGCACGGCGGCGTTTGATCTCCTCAATCTGTCGAAATTCAACAAAGTCACCGCCAACATCGGCATCGGGCTAAACCTGTTCATCAGTCTGCGCAGTGGGGCCAACAACAACTACGTTGATGGCAACGTACTTGATGGAATCCAGGCAGCCAATCCGTATTTGGATCAGGGCGGCGGCAACGTCATCAAGACGCAGTAGGTCGTCAGCATGAGCACTGGAGCGATGCCGGTCGTCCTGACGGACACGTCAGGCGGCGGACAAGCCGCGCCCGCGACGGGGCTTGTCCTTGCGGGGTTCCTCGGGCTCAGCCCGGCGGATCGCGCCAACGCGCTGGGCGATCTGGCCTCGGTCAGGGTCACGCCGACCGGCGGGACACAGGCCGCGCTTGGGGATTCGCTCGCCTCTCTCGCTGCGGGCATCGCGCAGAACGCGGATAAGATCGCCACCGTCCTCGCAGGCACCGATCCGTCCCTCGATACCTTCCTGGAAGCCTACACCCGCTTTCTTGCCGACGAGAGCACGGCGGCGGCGATGCAGACCGCGATCGGCAATCTCGTCACGGCGGTGGCCGCCAAGGCGAGCAAGGGCGTCAACAGCGACATCACCGACCTTCTCGGCCCAAACGGCACCGGCATCCGCTTCCGCGGCGCCTCGACCACGCTTGCCTCCGCCGCCACCGTCGACCTCGGCAACGTCCCCACCCGCAAGGTCGCGATCTCCGGCACCACAGCGATCACCTCGTTCGGCACCGTGCCGCACGCCGAAGTGCTGGTCCGGTTCTCGGGCGTCCTGACGCTCACCCACGACGCGACCGCGCTGGTACTGCCAGGGGCGAGCAGTATCGTCACCGCTGCCGGTGACACGGCCGTCTTTACCTCCGACGCGTCCGGCAACTGGACGTGCCGGCACTATCAGCGCACCACCGGCAAGGCGCTCATCCCGCCTTCGCGCTCGGACATCGGCGCCGCCGCTTCCGGTCCCAACAGCGACATCACCAGCCTGTCGGGGCTGACCTATCCGTTCGCCCCCGTTCTCGCATCGATCGCTGCGCTGCGGGCCTATCCCTACGCGTTGCTCACGAGCGGAACCGCAGCGCGCGTAGCCGCCTATTATGCGGGCGGCACGCTCGGCGGTGGGTTCTTCCTCTGGTCCACCACCTCGACCGCGTCCGACGATGGCGGCCTGACCATCGCCCCGACCGGGATCACCGGGGCGGGTCGGTGGCTGCGCAGCGTGCCCGGCGATGTCTGGGTCACGATGTTCGGGGCGAAGGTCGACGGCGCCACGAACGACTATGCGGCGTTTCAGGCGGCGGCCGCCCTTGGCCGGACCATCCGTATTCCAGCGGGTTGGGCGAAGATCAACGGCACGATCATCCCGACGCACGGGACACAATTCATTGGCGCCGGCCGCCCGGCACAGTACCAGTACAACTCACCCAGCATGGCGGGCACGGTGCTCGACTTCGCGGGCGCGCCGGCCGGCTCGAACGGGTTCACCAACGCAACGTCTACCGCGGCGACCACGACGGCATTCGCGGATGCCAACGCCTCCATCAACCTCTCCGTCACGTCGAACACCGGCATCGCCCTCGGGCAGATCATCACCGGGACCGGTATCCCGGCCAACACCCTCGTCATCGGCATCAGCGGACAGGCGCTCACCCTGTCGCAGGCGGTCACTGTCACCACCGGCACCGCCCTGACCTTCCTGGCCAACAGCGCCCTGCAGATGTTCAGGCTTGCCGATTTGCAGGTCGAGCGGGCGCCCGCGCATGGCGTGTTCATGTCGGCGGTCTACGCGGAGTTCGATCGCGTCAGCTTCGCGTACAACGGCAATGATGGGCTGAGCCTACATGACAGTTATCTCGTGCGGGTCAGCCGGGCTCTGTTCGAGAAGAACAACGGCAACGGCTTCACTGACTTCGCGACCGGCACCTACACGACGCTGCAGCTCGACAACAACGAGTCGCTATACAACGGTGGTGACGGTTACAGTTTCACCAACATCAATAGCACGGCCGTGATAGGGGGAGGAGCGGACAGCAACACGGGCTGCGGCTATCGGATCACGAACAGCAACATCGGGTTCTACTCGACGGACTCGGAGTCGAACGGGCTCAGCGGGTACGCCATCCTCTCCAATTCGAATGCGGCCTTCGTGGCGGCCACCGCCGCGGCGAACAATAAGAGCGGGACCGCCAACGAGACCAACTTCGCGAAGTTCATCGGCTCCAAAGGCAGCTTCACCAACAGCTACGATCTCGCGCCGCTCTCGGGCGTGTCGTCCATCATCGGTCTGCAAAGCTCGCAGATCATCCTGTCGCAGACCCCGACCAAGGCATCGGTCGCCGTCGATGCCACGTCCTACCTCGGCAGCCCGGCGGCTCCAGGGAGCGCGCCGGGCTCTGTCCAGGTCGGCAACGGCAACAGCGCCACCGGCACCAACGCCGTTGCGGTCGGCTATCTCAACACCACTGCGGGTGCCGTCTCAGCCGCCCTCGGATCCAGCAACGTCATCACCGGAGCCGGCAGCGTCGGTGTTGGTGCAGGTGGCAAGGACTACGGTGCCAAGAACGTCATCGCCTTCGGCTATGGCGCCCCTGGCGGGGTCAATCGCTACCTGCTGCGCGCGACCTCAACCGCGACCACCGCGGTTCGCCTGACATCAGACGGTGCTGCCGCCACGGCGGCCACGAGTATCCCGATCCAGACCGGCACATCGAATGCAATCAACGGCGTGCTCACGGCGCGTGACGACAGTACAGGCGATGTCATCACCTACAATCTTGTCGGCGCGCTGGTCTATCGCGGGTCGGGCAACGTCGCTCTTGCCGGCGCTGGCACTTGGACCCGCGGGGCTCTGACGAGCGGGTTTTCGTCGCAGACCGCGCCGACTCTCACCGTCGACACAACAAACCAGTGCATCAACCTGTCGGTCACGCCGATCAATGGCGACACGATCCAGTGGTATGCCAATTTGGAAGTGACGACGGCGCCCTAAGCGGACCGGACGGAGTGTGTGCGAGACCCCCTCCGGTTCGCCGTCGCTTCGCTAAGGGCGGGCAGCCTCCGTCGAAGCAACGCGCCACGGTAGCAGACCCCAGCCGTTTCCGCGTGGTTCTCGATCTGCCTTATGACATCGTAGGAACCGTCATGCTTCCACGCCTCACGGTGCGGCTCGCGCTGATCTGTGTGCTGCTCAGTCTCGGGCCGGCGCGCGCTGCGGAGACGGCCTGCCCCGATCACTACCTCGACGGCCGACCGCCAACCGTCGCCGATCTCCCCGCCACCGCCGTCGAACTCTGCAACGAGGCCTACGCGGTCGAATGGTCCCCGGTCACCCGTGATCCGGTCTATGCGGCAGAGCATCTGACGGTCGAGGGCCTGATGAAGGCGCGCAAGGTCGAGCGTCACGACGCCTTCTTCGCCGATCCCCGGTTAGGAGATCACGGCGCCCTTCTCCACGACTACAAGGGCAGCCCGTTCGATCGCGGCCATCAGGCGCCCGATCACGACATGCCGACTGCCAAGGCGATGACCGAGTCGTTCAGCCTCGCCAACATGGCACCGCAGAACCCCTCGCTCAACCGAGGGCCGTGGGCGGTGATCGAGGCCAGCGCTTGCAATCTCGTCGTCAGTCAGTTTCAGACGGGGCAGGGCTGGGTCGTGACGGGTCCGGTGTTCTCCGACCATCCGCCGATGCTCAACAGCCGCGTGGCGATCCCTGAGGGCTTCTTCAAGGCTCTGTACGTGCCCGGTGATTCGTTCGGCAACCCAACCGTCGTCGGCGCGTGGATCGTGAAGAACGCAGCCGAGCCGGAGACACGGTTCGTCTCCATCGCTGCCCTGGCCGCTGAGACGGGCATCGACGCGTTCCCGTCCCTTCCCAGCGATCTTCGCGACAAAGCCTCTCTGCCGGCCTCTGTGGCGAAACGAACGGGCGTTGCGGGAGGGATGTAGGTCAGTGCGGGCCGGACGCTACGCCGGCTCCTCAAGATCTCCCTGAGGCCGGTAGGAGTCGAACCTACCTAGGCAAACCGCAATTCACGGGACAAGCCCTAATTCTCTGCGAGGCTTTTTACGCCACAGGGCGTGTCTGCTTTCCACGCCGCCGCACTGATTTGATGAGCCTACGCGCACGCGCGCCCACGCGCAAGGACTGCCATGACCACAAGCTCCGCTCCGATCGACCGCGCGCAGTTCTTCCATGAGATCCGCGCGTCTCGCGTCTTCGGGGCAACCCTGTCGCAGACCATGGTCGATGGCCTCAACGGCATCCTCGACGCATGGGCCGAACAGGGCTGGCCTTCGGATCTGCGTTGGGTTGCCTACACGATCGCGACGGCGTGGCATGAGGCACGGCTGGACGGCGCGATCCGCGAATGGGGCCGGGGCGAGGGAAAGCCCTACGGCAAGCCGGCAGGTCCCTACCACAAGGTCTATTACGGCCGGTCCTTCTCGCAGATCACGTGGCTGGACAACTACGAGAAATTCTCCAAGCTGGTCGGTGTCGACTTCGTGAAGGACCCCGACCTGATGTGCGACCCGACGACGGGCGCTGCCGTCCTCATCATCGGCTCTCGCGACGGCCTGTTCCGCAAGGGCAAGACGCTGAGCCGGTTTTTCAACGCCACGACCGACAACCCGATCGCCGCGCGCGACATCATCAACGGCGACATCGTGACCAACGGCGGCCGAATCGCCGGCTATTACACGAAGGTGCTGGCGGCGCTGAAAGCTTCCTACGTGCCAACCCCACCCCTCACCACAAAGCCCGTCCCGTCTGTAGGGAAAGGAAGTGGTCTCGTGGCGGAAGTGCCGGCAAAGAAGCCGACACTCGGTCAACGTTTAGGCGAATGGCTGATGAAGCCGTGGTTTGGGTGATATGCTCATGAGCACAATGGACTGGTTCTTTCTAATCGGGTTGAGCGCGGTGCTTGGGTTGGGATGTGTTGCGGTTGGCGTCGCTGGTTGGCTGTGCTGGCCTCGCCGCCTCTAACCTTTTCGTGCTATACCCCTCTGGCGCGGTGACACAGTGAAAGGGTTTCGGCCCTGAGGGGACGGGTCTCGTCTTCGACGCGGCGGCCGTAGGACGGGCAGGCCTTCAGTGGAGCGCCCGGATCGCTATGCAGGGTGGATGCCGCGCCCTGTCCGCGCGAACTTGCCGGGTGACCAGCATATGGCATAGTGCGCCATGGCCTATACGACTGAGATGGTCCGGTTCCCGAATGGCCCGGCCAAGCCCGTAGCGGTTCGAAAGCTCTACGGAACCGTCGCGACGATTGATGAGGCGGTGCTGAAAGGTCAGCATCAGATCTCAATCTCGCCCCTCGATACGGTCCCGATCGGGTTCCGTGTGCTTGATGAGCGCGGAGGAACGGTCAAGGTCTGGCAAATCGGGGTAGTGTCTCAGTTTGAAATCTGAACGGGTCCGAGCCCGCTCCGCGTTCCCGTCTCGTACCCTCGCGCGATCCCTTCCGCTGGCGTATGCTTGGCGCCAAGCAGGAGGGAAAAATGTCATTCTTGGACGGCGTAACGGTCGTAGGTTGGGGCGTTCTCAGACCCGACCCTTGGCATTTCGTAGGTCTGTTTTCGACAAAGGAGGCAGCCGAGCAAGAGGCGAATTCGCGCGGCGCCGAGTATGTTGTTCGATACGGCAAAAACCGAGATGGAACCGACGATTTTATCTCGACGGATCAAGGCACGCCTGATGCCCACCGGACCTAAAGGCCAGCGCCGTCCTGCCGATGCGATCGGTAACGCTGTGAAGGTGATGCGGATCGCGACTGGGGATGAGCCGGAGGACTTCGGCCCCGAGAAGCCGGAGAAGAACGAAGCCGCGGCCGAGATGGGTCGGAAGGGGGCCGCCGCGCGAGCTGCGGGGATGACGCCAGAGCGGCGGGCTGAGATCGCGCGGAAGGCGGCGGCGAGACGGTGGGCAAAGTAGGCTACGCCGCCTTGGCTAATTCATCCTCTATAGGGGTGATAATCTTCTTTGCTTCTTCCGAATGCAAATGCTTAGTCGCCCAATTTGCGCACATAGCCTGCCATAAAGTTTCGCTGCTCAATAGTAGCTTGCTTGCTGCATAGCTAACCCATGTATGGTGATCGTCTAAAGATATTGCTTGTGATATAGCGTCGGCAACATCAGCGTATTGCCTGCCCGTTCGTCCCGAGATCGCAGCAATATCAGTTTCTCTGACTTTTTCGAATACCTCCATCTCTGGTGCGCCCTCACCGGGCAATTTTGTACATCCGGCGGCGCCTTCTGCGTCAGCGTCCAAAAATATGCATGTCGGATTGGGCCACCGCCCTTGAGACGCCATGATACCTAGCGCTCGACCGACCGATGCAGCGCCATAGGCCACCGTCCTGCACCTATGAACAAGACTTGGCGCGTGAGCTGTAAGGATTTCTACAATCATAGTTGCTGCACGGGCATCTTCTACATAAATATCTGCTTCAGTATGCGGCCGATCGTCCATTTTAGACATTGCAAAGTCGGCGCTTACTCCATAAACAACCTCACGCTCCCCATCAGATTTTCTAATAATATAGGCTCTTGCTTCCAAGGGCAGTTCTTCCAAGACGTAAGGTGAATGTGTTGTCAATATTATTTGAAGTTCTCGATCTCTGCAGATTTCTGCTAGATCTCTGATTAGTCGTCGTTGGCTTCTAGGGTGTAGTGATGTTTCAATTTCGTCAATTAATATGAGACCGTATTTTGGAAGATCTGCCTCTAAAAACTCTACAATAGTTGTTTCTCCGGCGCCGGAATGGAAGCCGGAGTAAGATATATCCTTCTCGCTTAAAACAGATACTGACCTATCCAAGTCAGCATCCGTTGCGGCCATTTTTGCAAGATCGTACTGCCGGCCCATAATTTGATTAAATCTGCCCAGTCTATATTGGTCGAATGCCTGAAAGTAGGCTTCGGTGTACTGTGGTTTTGCAATTCTTGCATAGCCGCGACGTGTATTAATCGGCACGATTCGACTAAGATCAATATACTCGATAGGGCGCTCCCGCCGCTCAGGATTTCCACGCCACCTTTCCCCTGGTTTCCTGACGCTGTTTACATACGGACTGGTTCCTTCCCGAAGCGAGTAAGCTATACTCGCTTCTCTTATTGTTTCCCACGCCGTATCTGGAAAGAAGTCAGAGGCATACTCCGATTTAGTGGCATACCGAGAGCGGTTTCCGTGGGCACTGCTTTCATAGACTGCCGCAGCACATTGTAATATTGTGCTTTTACCTGATCCGTTTTCGCCAACTATCGCCATAATGGGAAAATTCAGCGAGAAACGCTGGCCGGTCCATCCGCGCAATCCCTTGATTTCAACGTAGTCAAGGCGCTTTGGCCAGCCGGTGTTCGTAAGCCACTTTGCCTTGAGACGTTGCATTTCCTTGCTTAAGGCCATCGGTCACATATCCCTGCCGTTGCCACCAAAAACCGGCACGAAGCGCGCTTGGCGCCGGGGAAAAATTGGTTTTCTTGGCGAGATGATGCTGCTATCGCCGGAAAATGGCAAGAGACATACTTCAAAATGAACTTATTGCTTGCCCATGGAGGCTTCTGGCAATATCTTTCTTGGCATGAACAAGCTGACCCTCGCAAAGCGCGTCGCCATCCTGAGCATGCTGTGCGAGGGCTCCTCCATGCGCTCCATCAGCCGCGTGGTGGACGTGTCGATCAACACCGTGTCGAAGCTGCTGGAAGACGCCGGAAAAGCGTGTGCGACCTTCCACGACGAACAGGTGCGGGGCG
>JAOSBN010103505.1:0-11180 GCA_027563595.1 Erythroxylum suave
TGTGAGTCAACCTAGATGATTTCCTAGGATTGATTTGATTTGAATTTAATTTAATTTATTACATTTCCAATATTATTAAACTGTTTGTGAGTTGATTCTGGATTCCGGACCTGAGGTCCGAGGAGTTTGATAGTTGGAAATGTATTGGGAGTGTTTTGACTTGATACAAATTGTTGATATTTGATTCTTCATGAAAGTTGAATGCCAAACTTAGGTCTGATGACTGTGAATTTGTATGAAATTGTGATATATGAGATTTTCTGAAATTGTTGCATTTCATATAATGCATGCTCAGATAAAGACATTGTGACTTGAGTTGCCAGTATGAAGTGCTTCCACGTAGAGCTTTGCTCCATTATTTTCTGATTTTGTGCATAGAGCTATGCTCCGTGATTCTGTTTGACTAAGCCCTATAGGCCAGTATTTGTATAAGTTTGAGATAGGCACTCGGTCACAACAATAAGAAAGAATGTGATTCTCATGCATATAATATGTAATGATTTGCCAAGCTAAAATGAATGATAAACTGTTATGATCTATTTGTCGTACTTGGCGATGTGGATTGTGAGATTATATGATACATCACGTTGTGCAACTATTTGGCGTGTATACATGATCTGAATGAATATATGTGAGATATGTGGTATGTGTTTGTAATCCGGTGAAATCATCAATGATGGTTCACTCATTGAGTTCGCAAAACTCATGAAAATTGCAACGTGGTTTTTCAGGTACGAGACAGGAGACTTAGTTCTTAGACAGGACTAAAGGACCCTTTGGATTTTGTTATAGATCAGAGGTCTGTTGGCTGACTCCAGGAGTAGTGTGTCTTGAATTTTGTTGTTTTTGTTAGAACCTGTATGAGGTTATGTAAATCTTTGTCTAAAGGAAACAGTGTAAATTTGTTTGGATTAATGAAATGAATGGTTTTAAAATTTAGTGACTTTCGATTATGTTAGATGATGCCATGTATAATTTGGTTTTGCTTTTGCTCTAACATGCCATTATCATAGGATATGTACTTCAATATGCTTAAATGTTTGGGTATGTATCTTGTGGTGGTGGGATGTTGCATTTAGAAGGGGTTTACTAGTGTATGCATTAATGCTTATGATAGTGTATGCACTAAGGCAGAATTAGCATGATTTTCATTTGCTTTATAGTCAATTTCTTATATGTTCTTGATCATCACCCATTTAAAACTCTTTTGCTGTAACTTTCCATAACTTATTACTTTGTGATGAGATTGGTTTCCAAACTCTGTTCTTCTGTTCTTGTTTAAATATTCTTCTTGGTTAAAGATTAAGTGGTGAATCAAAAAAAGTCTTGGGTAAGCTTTTTATATTCCACAATTTCATATCACTGAGGGTAATAACGATGAGATTAAAATGGGGAAAATTTCTTGGTCTAGAAGACAATGGTTGATGACGATGAAGGTTCTAACATTGTTCTTTAAAAGGTATAGAGGGAAATAAAGGAGGGGCCAAAAGTTAAAATATCATTCCTCAAATGATAAGGATGTTGGCGGAATAAAAGGAGTTTGAGAAAATGACAAGAGTACCCTTAACTGTTGAAAGCACAAGGCGTGTTCAAGAGCATCAACATGAGAGAACAACAAGATGAAAGGCGAAGAGGGCAAGAGGTGAGAGAGACTCGGTAGCCTTGGTGATAAGAGCAATGTTATGAATATCATATAGGTATTGGTACTAGATTTGGTTATGGTACAATACTTTATCGTTACAAGTTAATACCGGGTACCGTTTTCGGTAATTTTTTTAAATTTATAAAATAGTCCCTGATTTTTTAAAATTACAAGATAGTCCTTCAATATATTTTATTGTATAATTTATAATTTTACATGAACCTTGTTTTCAAAAATCATATATTATAATTAATTTAAAATAACTTATAAATATAAATCCTAATTCATAAATTAAAATAATTCACACAAGATTAAATACTAAGCTCTCTCCTAGATATGTCAAATAATAATGACATGTTTAGACCATTAACATACTAAAAAATTAGTACACTATAATTACTTATTTTTTAAAATAGAAGAAGAAGGGCTTCTTTTTATAGACGGTCAATTACCTATTTGAAAAAATTGGTTGTCTTTTCTCTATTTTTTTAAATAGACTACCTTTTCTTTGCTGTAACTTGTAAGTGTTTCTTTTTATATACACAATAATCACAACATTTCTCTGTCATGATGCGATTGCTCAGTTTTCATTTCTCAATATGCTCTCTCATCTTAAAAACTAAAACTCACCTCCACCAGACTAATGCATTGTTTCAGTTTTCACATTCTTCTTCCTCTTCTTCTTCTTTCTTGGTCTCTACTTTTGTTTTGCCATTTCAGTGTGATAATTTGTTTGTGTTGCTTGTTGTTTTGGAAATAAACTTTGTTTGTCTTCCTTTGGCTATCTTTCTTTTGAAGAGGCTTTGACCACGTGAAGGTGTCAGTATGTTTTCTTTTTTGTCTTATGAAATCTAAGTTCTGTATGCTTCGCTATTTTTTTTAACGCGTTCTTGCTAAATTTGCAATCTTTTCTTTTGGTGTTGCACAAAAATGGCGACTAGTGTAGGTCGCGATGAGGAGAGAGAGTGGAGATGAATCTAGGTGGGCAGAGATGAGAGAGAGAGAGAGTTTATTAGTTTTTTCTTTAATTTTCTAAAGTTTACCACACCGACCAATATCTCCAGAAATTACCATGACTGGTACAACGAAGCAATTTTGGTATTGTTTTTCAGTCAGTATTAGTCAGTACGGTACAAAACTCAAACCTTTAGTTAAAAGATGAAGAAGAGAGTTTAAATGTTAAGGAGGAGAGGAGAGCAAAAGAAATCTAGGAGAGGGAGAGAGAATCTATTATACTCAGTTAGCATTCTTACCAAAGTTGTGAATACCGTACCGGACCTGGTACGGGATTGGGTTCTGGTATGGTACTATACCGGTACCAGTCAATACCAGGTATCGTTTCGGGTAATTTTTTAAATTTATGAAATAGTCCCTGAAATTTTTTAAAATTTGCAAAATAGTCTATTTGTATATTGTACAGTTATATACAGTATACTTTACAAGTTTACATCAACCCTATTTCCAAAAATCATAATAATAAATAATAATCACAATTAATAATTTAATATGAAATGTCAACAATTTTTAAATATTTCACATATAAATAATAACCACAATTAATATGAAAAAAGACAATCATCATAATAAAAATATAAAAATAAGAATAATACAAAGTATTTATAAATATTACAATAATACAATTTCATCATTTAATAAATAATAATTATATCAAAACATTCAATAAAAGAACAATAAGTATCCTTAATTATTACAATTTTATCATGACAAAGAAACAATCAAGTTGAAGTTAAACCTGAAACAAAAATATTTACAATTACATCACATATATAGAATTTAACATAAATTGATAAACATCAAATATAACTAAAATTAAAAAAAGAGGAAAAATAACCTACAAAAAAATTCAATCGTCAACGAGAGGATAACCTCTATAACTACACTGACCCCAGTTATCATTTGGTACAAAATATTCATCATTGAGAGGAGCTTCATGTAACATCTCATTACCTATGGGAAGGTTAGAATAGTAAATAGGAGTGTTCAATGAGAGGCAAGAGATGCATTTTTATGTTCATGCATAATATGATATGCACATACACATGAATAGTTCATTTAAAAGAAACTAAGTCAGAACTTAGACCTTAGGAAAATGACAAGTATAAAGTTGCTTTTATTATGTGTCAGAAGTAAGCTTGAGTAATTGAGAGTTAAAAAGGGGTTGGTACTTTTCCTAAGTTCTTTCCTTGTTATCATCGTCTCCAAATTTCCTCCCATGCACAGAGTTTTCCATCAAACTCATTTTGAGAGTTAACTCTGATTTTCTTCATATTCCTCATTGTTTCTTCTGCCTTAAGAAAAAAACCAGAAGTTGATTGTGTTCATAGAGGAGTACGTAATATTGCATGAAATTAGGGCTTTGGGGATAGTTGAAGATCTTGGAGTTTTTTAACAAGTAGTGAATAAATTCTTTAGAATTGGAGATTTATGAAATAAATTTGATGAGTTACTGTCATCTGTATGAACATGGCATTTTCATATAATTATATTTGGAACACTGTGATAAGGGGATGAAAATTTGAGAATATCGTGTTATTTGAGTTTTGATAGATTATTAGTGAACAGGTGTTGTGGAAATGGTTCTTGGAGTTGAAATAGCAATGAAATGATGTATAGGATTAGTGTAGAGAGTTAGATATGGAAGGGTCGTATGCCCTGTTTCTTCACTGAACATGTATGAATACATAGGTTTTTTTACGAGAGTTGATGAAGACTTAGAGATGTTTAGGAACATAGACGTTTCTTTTGTAAAGACATATCGTCTGTGTTTTATCGTCTGTGGTTGACTTTTTCTTCATCTTAAGTTGACCACATATCGTCTATGTTTTATCGTCTGTGGTTGCCTTCTCTTCATCTTAAGTTGACCATATATCGTCTATGTTTTATCGTCTGTGGTTAACTTTTTCTTCGTCTTAAGTTGACCACATATCGTCTATGTTTTACCGTCTGTGGTTGACTTCTTTTCGTCTTAAGTTGACCACATATCGTCTATGTTTTATCGTCTGTGGTTGACTTTCTCTTTGTCTTAAGTTGACCACATATCTTCTATATTTTATCGTGTGTGGTTGACTTTCTCTTCGTCTTAAGTTGACCACATATCGTTTATGTTTTATCGTTTGTAGTTGACTATTCTATCGTCTGTGTTGACCACCTAGCGTCTGCATTTCTTATCGTCTGTGGTTGACTTTCTTTTGTTTGTGTTGACCACCTATTGTCTATGTTTTGCTTCCGTCTGTGTTTCACTTCGTCTGCCTTTGAGATTTCATCTGTCTTTTGGCGTATCGTCTTTCTTTTGCTTCCGTTTGTGTTTCACTTCGTCTACCTTTGAGATTTGGTCTGCCTTTGGACACTACGTCTGTCTTTTAACGTATCGTCTGTCATTTGCTTCCATTTGTCTTTAGCTATCGTATGTGTTTTGAATATTTGTCTGCTTCTACTTTGTCTACCTTCTGCTTATAGGACCAAATTTTATGAATTGAATTCTTTGTTTAACGTGAATAGTAGACTCGAAAGTCAGAGTTTGGAGAAAAATCTGAAATGGCTCATTAGGTTATGAAATTGGATTCAAATGGTTTGTTGAGGTATAAACCCTACAAACAATGCTAGTTAAGGGAATTTTGGTATTTGATTGTTTTTGGTGATAACCTTGATGGAAGGATACCCGAGGATTGTCATGAACATGCATTGTAACGAATTCATTTCATACATGTACATTGTTAAACAATGATAATTGTGCAAAGTGTGATATATGTGTGTGTGTTATTTTGTTATAGAGGAACAATTGAAACGTCAACTTCCAAACGCTGCCGGCACTTCCAGGTGTTAGCTTCGGAAGCAACTTGTGAGTAACCTAGATGGTTTCTCTCAATTATTGTTTGCTTAAGTTATGTTGTGATGATAAATGAATGTGTTTGATTGTGGATTCTGGACAGAAGGTCTGATGAAAATGAATGAGTATTGAGATATTGAAGTGCTACTTGTATATGAATGTGAAGACCTATGTGTTATATAATGTGATTGATTGGGTTACATGCATTCCATGCATGAATGCATAATTAGATAATGGAAGTTGTGACTAGAATAGCTAACAATCAGAGCTTAAAGCTCAACGAGTGAAAATGAGCCTCGAACTCATAAGTGTTTCAGAGCCTCAGGCTCAACATATAATGAGCCCTGTATCCTCATCGAATAAGGGGCAGCTATTAATGAGTCCGGTATCCAAAATAGATACGAGACAGTTCGGACACTCGGTCACAACAACGTAACAATTGGAAAAAGGGTATCACGATCATTTCATATGCATTTGGTTATATATGTTTTATTTATTGGAAATGCATAATTTGCCTATGTTTAAATGGAAATATGAAATGTGATTATGTGTTATGTGAAGTGATGTGTTGCATGAATTGAGTGAACCATCGATGATGGTTACCTCATTGAGTTCGTAAAACTCACTAAAATTGCAATGTTGTCTTTTTAGGACCGAGAGACGACTTTAGCTATTGAGAGGCTCTACCAGCCGTGTGATTGTGTTTTGGTAAGAGAAGTCATGGCTTAAAAGTCGGTCAACTGAGACTTTTGGACAGATTAGATAGATTTGTATATCTTTCTCATTCATGTAGTACTATTGTATTAGGTTTTGATGATGTACATATGGAAATTGTTGAAAGATACAATGTAGACTTTCGATTTTGCGAAATGAAATGAGGAAAGATGTTGGGTTTTAAAATATTGTGATTTCAATCTGATACTTTATAATGAATGATGATATGATGCCTTGTGAATTTAATGTAGTGATTGATCTTAACTCATCCTCATCGTAGGACATGTACCGGAATGACCTCCGGGCGTCTCGCTGTGTACCCTGCAGTAAAAGGGTGCTACATTTAGGTGGTATCAGAGCATGGTTGGCATCTGTTGGGACATATAGAATGTCAAGCATGAAATATCGTGAGAAGTACAAAAAAATGATTGAATTTTTTTTGTTGTTATAGGTCATCCGTTCTAGGTGATCAAGTTGATCAACCAGCTAACCAAGGATTGGTAGGAGCCAGTAGAGAGTCCTCGGTACCTCGATCTGAAGAGATGCCTCCAAGAGTTCCCAAGAGAAGGGAGAGGAGGTATGATTGGTTGCAGAAGCAGGGAGCTGTGGACTTTTATGGCAGCACAGACCTTGCTGAGGCCAAGGGATGGTTAAAGAGGACAGAGAGGGTATTTGATCAGATAGATTGCGAGCCTGATGAGAGGTTCGACTATGCAGTGTCTCTCCTACAAGATCCAGCTTATCAGTGGTGGAAAACTGTTCCAGACAGTACCACCAAGCCCTGCCAATTGAAGTGAGAAGACTTCCTGAGGGTCTTCAAAGAGAACTACATGCCCAAGATCTACTTGGATAGGAAAATGGAAGAGTTCTGGGTTTGAAGCAGGGTAGGATGTTAGTGGCTGAATATGAGATCCGATTTAATGAGCTGATGGGTTATGCTACTGCTTTGATCCCTACAGAAGAAGACAAGTGTAGGAGGTTTGAAAATGGACTGAATATGGAGATCAAAACAAGGTTGGCATGGTCGGATCTGGGTACTTTCATTGAGTTGAGGGCTGCTTCAATTAGGATTGAACAACTGATGAGAGAGAAACATGCTGTGACTGGGAAAAGGTCCAGAGGGTAGAGGCTTAGTGAGAGTCAGGGCAGTTCTGGCAGGAGTTTTAATAAGCGCCAAAACAGAGTTTTCAGACCACCAACTGGATCAAGGCAGTCAGGATCTGGGTAGAGGGGTTGGTTTTCACGGACTGACAGTGGAAGGGGTACAGGACAAAATCAATTTCCAGTTTGTGAGCACTGTAAGAAGAGGTATGGTGGTGAGTGTTGGAGACTGACTGGAGCTTGCCTCAAATGTGGCTCCATAGACCACTAGATCAGAGATTGCCCTCATACTTTGGGAGTTCAGCCTGCTATTAATGGGCAAGCTGGGAGTAACACTACTGCCCAGTAGAGCAAAGGTAGTGGGCTCGGACAGAGAGGTCGAGGTAGAGGCAGAGTGAGCTCTAGGAGTTCTTTCACGAGGACTGAGGGGCGAGGTAACCGACCACAGTCCCAGGCCAAGGTCTGTTCTATGACTAGGCAGGAGGCCCAAGACTCACTAGATGTAGTTGTAGGTGTGCTCCTTGTTTATAACTTTGAAGCTTTTGCACTACTAGAACCAGGATTAAAACACCCCTTTATTGCACCACATTTGACATGTAGAATGCATTGTGATGAGGAGTTACTACAGTATGGATTAGAGGTGAGTACACCAATAGGTAGTACTACTATTATAGGCGAGGTTTGCAAGGGGTGCCTAATTAGGATTGATCAAGCAGAGTTAGAGGCAGACCTATTATATTATAGTTGAGGGAGATAGATGTGATCCTAGGCATGGATTGGCTTACTACTCATAAGGCTATTATGAACTGCTATACCAAGGAGGTAGTACTGGAATCTCCTGGTCAATCGAGGGCAATATTCAAAGGAGTTAGTCAAGTAGTGCCAGCCAGGATGATATCCTTCATGAGTTCTCTAAGGTTGATGCAGGAAGGATGTGAGGCTTATCTGGCCCACATCATTGATACTAGAGCTGAGCAGAGTGTACAGGACATTCTCGTGGTTAGAGAATTTCTGGATGTGTTTCCCGATGAGCTTCTTGGTTTACCACCAGATTGAGAAACGGAGTTCACAATTGATCTAGTTATAGGTGCTGCTCTTATATCTATTCCTCCATATAGGATGGCACCTGTGGAACTGAAAGAGTTGAAGGCTCAGCTTCAGGAGTTGCTAGAAAAGGGTTTTATTAGACTCATTGTTTCACCTTGGGGAGCTCTAGTACTGTTTATGAAGAAGAAGGATGGGACTTTAAGGTTGTGCATCGATTATAGACAGCTAAATCAGGTGACAGTGAAGAATAAGTACCCACTGCCTAGAATCGATGATTTACTTGATCAGTTGCAGGGAGCTCAAGTATTTACTAAGCTGGATTTGAGATCAGGGTATTGGTAGTTTAAGATAGCAGAGGCTAATGTACCTAAGAGTGCATTTAAGAGCAGGTATGGGCATTATGAGTTTCTAGTGATGCCGTTTCGGCTAACTAATGCCCCGGTAACTTTTATGGCCTTGATGAATAAGGTATTTCAACCCTACCTGGATCGATTTGTGATTGTGTTTATTGATGATATCTTGGTGTACTCAAAGAGCAAAAAGGAACATGCTGAGCATCTGAGGGTCATTATACAGATTATGAGAGAAAAGCAGTTGTATGCCAAATTTAGTAAGTGTAAATTTTGGCTGGATCAAGTTGTGTTTCTGGGACATATAGTGACTGGATATGGCATACAGGTGGATCCAAAGAAGATAGAGGCAGTGATGAATTGGGAAGCTCTGAGGAATGTGTCTGAAATCTAAAGCTTCCTAGGATTGGCCGGATATTACCGAAGGTTTGTCGAGGAGTTTTCCTTGATCTCAGCCCCTTTGACAAAACTTCTGAGGAAGAATGTAGTGTTTAGATGGAATGAGGAGTGTTAGAAGAGCTTTGAGGAGCTTAAGCATTGGTTGATTACCTCACCGGTGTTGACTATTCCATCAGGGACCGGAGGATATATGGTGTATAGTGATGAGTCGCATCAAGGTTTGGGATGTGTATTGATGCAGAATGGCAAGGTGATCGCCTATGCATCGAGATTAAGGTCTCATGAGTTCAATTATCCGGTACATGATTTAGAGCTAGCTACAGTTGTCTTTGCTCTAAAGATTTGGAGACATTACTTGTATGGAGAGACCTTCCAGGTTTATACAGATCATAAGAGTTTGAGGTATCTGTTGATTTAGAAAGAGTTGAATTTGAGATAGAGAAGATGGATTAAGCTACTGAAAGACTATGATTGCTAATGTGGTGGCTGATGCTTTGAGTAGAAAGTCTAGTACCAGTGTAGCTCAGATTCAGTTATTGAGGCTACCTAATTTGATTCATTTGAGAGCTCTGAATGTGGAGTTGAATCTGGAATATAATGACGCCTTGATTGCTACTTTGAAGTTGAGACCAATGCTACATAACAGAATCAGGAAAGTTCAGGGGAAAGATCTTGATATGGTGAACTTATGGAGAAGGTAAAGATGAATCCAAAGTCTGAGTTTTAGTTAAGGGATGAGACATTATGGTTGAAGCAGAGGCTGTGTGTGCCTAATGGAGATGATCTGAGGAAGGAGATTCTTGAGGAAGCTCATATGGCTTCCTATGCTATGCATCCTGATACTACCAAGATGTATAACATCCTCAAGCCACATTTCTGGTGGCCTGGAATGAAGAAGCAAGTCATGGAGTATGTGTCTAGATGTATGACTTGCCAGCAAGTTAAAGTTGCGCACCAGGCTCTGGTAGGTAAGCTCCATTCGTTGCCCATTCCGAAGTGGAAATGGGAACGGATTACCATGGACTTCATTATAGGACTTCCTAAGACTCCTAGGCAGAATGATGCTATATGGGTAATAGTGAATCAGTTAAATAAGTCGGTCCACTTCCTACCAGTGAGAGAGAATAATTCACTTGATCAGTTGGCTCAGCGATATGTGAATGAGGTGGTGAGACTGCATGGGGTTCTAGTGTCCACTGTATCGAACAAGGATCCTAAATTTATTTTAAGGTTTTGGAGGAGCTTGCAGTCTGCTATGGATACTAAATTAAATTTCAGTATAGTATTTCATCATCAGACAGATGGACAGAGTGAGAGGACAATCAAGATAGTGGAGGATATGCTCAGGACGTGTGTATTGGAGTTTAGAGGAGCTTGGGATCAATATATGGAATTAATAAAGTTTGCCTACAAAAATCATTACCATAGTAATATCAGAATGGCACCATATGAGGCATTGTATGGTAGAAAGTACCGGTCACCATTAAATTGGGATGAAGAGGGCTTGAGAATGGTTAAAGGCCCTAAATTGATACAAAAAATAGTGGATAAGGTGAAAATGATCCGAAGCCAAATTAAAGCGACTCAAGATAGGTAGAAGAGTTATGTAGATCAACATTGACGTGATATGGAGTACAATGTAGGAGACAAGGTATTCTTGAAAGTGTCACCTTGGAGGGGAGTTTTGAGATTTGGTAAAAAGGGCAAGTTGAGCCCTAGGTACATTGGTCCTTATGAGATCGTTGAGAGGATTAGACCTTTGGCCTGTAAGCTGGCTTTACCAAATGAGATGTCCCAATTCTATAATGTGTTTCATGTGAGTATGTTTTAAAGATACCTATCGTATCTGACACATGTGATACCGACTTAGGAGATTGAGGTTGCAACTAACTTAAGCTATATTGAGGAGCCGATCAAGATTGTGGGATCACAGATCAAGCAGTTGAGGAATAAAGTCGTTCCATTGGTGCAAATCCTTTAGAGGAACCACTCAACTGAAGAAACAACTTGGGAGACAGAGGAGCATATGAGGAGGCAATATCCCCACCTGTTCGAGCAAACAGGTAAGAATTTCGAGGAC
>JAOSBN010103526.1:0-11180 GCA_027563595.1 Erythroxylum suave
GAATTTAAGAATCCTTTGGTGGTTTAGAGGTGTGTTGAGCTTGAAAGATGCCTTGACAGGAAAACATCCTAAGTAAGCGTGACAATAGATCGGACTAAGCCAAACTTGCCCATGTTTAAGCTTGACTTAGGTTCTATTTTTGTACAGGGGCTTAGCCCGAAGTCTGATTAGGCTTAAGCCTCCAAGCCTAAGCCCAAGTTAGATCAAGTTTAAATAGTTTGAAACTTGATTGAATCTAATCAAATTGATTTGTTTTATTTTAACAAATTTAAATGAAGTTGTTTTATAAAAAACAAAATCGTTTTATATAAAATTTTGAACTTCTCAACTTATAACTTAAAATAAAAAAAGCTAAATATGAATTTATTAATTTCAAGTCAAATTTAGGGTTGACAATTAGATCCAGCTTCACTCTATTCAAAGTCAACAAGTGAGGTCTAAGTTGATCGGACATCAAGCCCAATTATCTAAAAAATAAACCTCAAGCCAAGCTTGAGTTTAAGTTGCTAGCCTAAGCACAAGACTCAATTCTTATAAGTAAAACCAAAAAATTTGAAAATTTTTAAAAATACAAAACGACGTGTCGGCTCGACTTTTTGCCATCCATAGATTTATCGAATCGGGATAAATTTTTTTTTTTTCCCTTTCCTAAACACACATAAGTAAAAAAGGCATGTGTTTTGTTTTATTTTTTATTTTTTTTTAAATTGCTTGACTCGCCCGTTGCCGACCCTAGCCCGATCGAACGGGGAATCAATTTGTTTTTGCCATTCCTAAGCATACGCTAGTCAAAAAGGGCAATAGTCATCTGTTTGCATTCATTTAAGTTATAATTTGGGACGTGTCGTGTTGGTGTCTAGTGAAAGGGACAACTTTGGACTGTCCTAAAGGCCGGTTGGGTACAACTTACCTGACCTTTGGTGCCTTTGTCAAAACTAACTTCACAGCGTCTGATTCTTTCCTTTTGCTTTTTGGCACAAAGAAAATAAACCCATTTAATATATTGAAAAAATGTAATTATTAATATAATATTTGTTTGGCGGCTCCTTCTCCAATACTTAACATGGCGATTGATTCTACTTTTTTCTGATCCCAGTTTTTAGTTTTTTTATATTTTTCTTTTAAATAAAAACAAAATCATATTTAGTTATAAATATTAATATAGTTATACTTTTATCAATGATAATAATTACATATTAGATGAAATTTTTTTAAAAATTTATTTTTATTAAATAAATTTATTTAATCTCTTATAAAATATTTATTAGAAAATTATTAATAAAATTATGTTATTTTAATAAAATAAATAATTTTAAAATTAAATTTTTATTTATAAATTAATATTTATTTGAAACATGTTTTATTTATTGAATCAAAATTTATTTGAATATTTATATAATTTAAATTTAATTATATTTATTAATAATTATTTAATATTAATTACATATAATTTAATTATAAAATTAAATTATTTATAATTTTTATTGATAATTAATTTTAATTTATTAAATATATAATATTGCTTTAAATTATTCATAATTTTATTAATAATTAAATAATTATTTAATACATATTTAAATGATAGTAAATCAAATTATGAAAAAAAAACAACAAACAAAAACTATTTTTATGGTTTTTATAATTTTTGAAAGGTGAAAGGAAACCAAAATTAAAAACTCAATCAAATAGGTTTTTTTTTTACTAAATTTGAAAACAAAAACAAAAAATCCCAAAAAACAAAAATTAAAAAAAACCCAAACATGAGTTGGAGTCAGATTTTATCCCCCGTATACAAGACTTCCCGCTTTATAAGTTTTATACAAGTATACCTTTATATTTTTACAAATAGGTTATTTCCATGCCTTAAGCCTATGATTTTATAGTTACAAAAGAGTAAATTTACCGATTGTTCTAATATGAATTGTTTTATTAATTTAGATTGAATTATACTCATTTAGACTTGATTTTTTTGTTGAATTATGTTTTGTTTCTCTCAAAAATTGGTTTGTTTTTACTTTATTTTTTAGGTAAAAATATATACGATTTTCTATAGGTTAAGAAACTTTAGAACAATTTAACCATTTTTAAATTCTAGAAAAAATTCCTTATAAATTTTTATTTTTTTAATTCGCTTCTCTTATACTTTGATTTAAAAAATGATGAAATACACAAAATATAAAATTTAAACCCGATAAAATGTCACTAATATGGTAATCTAATTCAGTTATTAAATTCGACCCAAATTAATTAAATTTAACTTAAATTAATAACTTAAGATGATGATAATAAATTATTAGTTTGTGTCCGATTTAATTAAATTGAATGGAGTTTAAGAATTAGGTTAAATTGTCCTGTAAGTTGCATTTGATTAGTATAAGTTTAACATTCGAGATGAGAGTCCTTTATGAATTTTAAAAAGTAAATATTTTAAAAAATTTTAAACTGCAAAAGAGAAATCTTTTTATGTTTCTTTTCGCTGCGTATGGTTTGTGTGATCTACATGATGAGATGGAACGAAACAAAAATTTGGAGACAGAATAGATTAAAATTTGGAGACAGTGAGGAATTTGGTTGTGATGGACAAAATAGATAAAACTGTGTGCGTCTCGAGGACAGAAATGTGTTTGGTTGCAGTTGATAGAACATATAAAACAGTATCAATGACCAAAATACCCCTGCAGTATAATATAATTAAAAATATCTAATTTATTGATTATTTTGAAATGAATTATTTGTATTAGTATTTTTTAATTGTATCTATAAATAAGGAATTAAAAAAATGAGAAACCTCAAAATTTAACGAACATAAAAACTTTAATTCTTACTTAAAGTTTCAGGCTGCCATTGGTATACGGGGATACATTGATTCATTCAATAGAGAACTCAGGGCCTAATTGGTAAAATATTATATTTCATTATATTTCCAAGTTTTTAATATAAGGTTTTGAAACTTTTATTAAATATATCATTTTCTCGCAGGTTGTAAAATGGACTACGTATGTTATGATCAATAATCAACTTGTCAATCTCAATGAGACGATACTCGTAAAAAGTAAAGTTTAATTAAACAAATTCTTTTTTTATTTTTAATTGTTTAATAAATTGCCATTAATTTATAACGAGTTGCTAATACTTGGAGTTAGTCATGTGTTAGTGTTAGATTAGAGACTTTCTTAATTCTTAAATTTTTACCATTCAACTGATCTAGTTTATAAAAAAAGACTCGAATGGTATGACGAAAAGAATAATAACTGATATTAATTTTATGCTATTTAAATTTATTTTTAAATATTTATTAATTTTATACGGTTTTATTTTTGATTAATTACACTACATTACATTATAATTAGAAAGACATTTTTATCTTTAGTAGTTTAATTATTTAACTATTTTAAGAATATCTTGAGACTAGCTCTTTCTAAAATTTTTAATTACCCTTATACGTTAAAATTTTAGTTTCTATCATATTTTAACAAATTATAGTTGTTCTATGACTATATCTAAAATTTGACAATAACGTTTTGATCAAATTAAATTTATGATAACTTATGATACAATATAATATATGAAATACAAATTATAGATAATTATTAATACATAGATTTATTTTTTATATGTCTAAATTATCATATGTTGGATATAGTTTTGTTTGAATGAATTCAATTTATTCGATTAAACTTAACCCGATTGTATAATGTTTAGATATAATTTAGCTCATTTCTATTTTAAAATTATATTTTATAAATAAAAGAAGTTAATAATTTTAAATTGGCACTCGAGACTTATAAAAGTCGAATGTTTTAATACAACTTTGTTTATTTTGGTAACTCAATTACTAAATTAATATTTCTTTTAATATTTACATAAATTGTGTTTTATGATTTTATGATAAATATTTCTTTCACCTAAATCAGATTTTAATTAATTTAATTATATTTGTTTTAACTTTTTTCTCCATATGAAACATTTTTTACTCCTTTCAATGCCTAATTATAAATAAAATGTTGATTATAGAAGACAAAAATTAATAATTACTATACCATTCATCTAAAAAATGATTTTGTTGAGATTTTATCTTTCTAATAAAAATATAATGAAATTTTTGTTAAAATAATTATTTGCTTATGAACTTATAAATATTAATCTGGTACTTTTAACGGTCCTAGATTTTGTTATCAAAACTTTACAGTAATAAACTAATACTACTTAATTTTTTTATTACGATAAATACTAATACTAAATCAATATTCTAAAAAGTAAAAATTGGAAATTAAATTTTAATTTAAAATAAATTGTAGTTTTGAGTAGATATATTACATACAATATTAATTTCCAAATTTTCATGTTTATAAAATAACATTTAGAACAAAATTTAAATTCATGAGCGTCTATATTTTAAAATGTAAATTTTAAAATTAGTTATATTCCATTTCAAATAATTAAAATAAATTAGTGGTGCATTTTATTAAAAATGAACATTAAATATTGTCAAAATTTTATTATCTAATTATTTAAACTATAAACTAATAATGTGGTATTGGTGAGGGGTATTTTTTTTCTAATTTTAATATATTTTGTTTATATGACAAGTACAAAAAATCTTATCCCTCGATTATGTTTCTTTCATGCAAGTCAAAACAAAAATAGGTAATGTCAAAAATTAAACACCACTAAATACAAAATTTTTTTTTTTTTCCCCGATGGAAATAACCATACTCTAGGTCTAGGTCTAGGTTTTTGACTGAAGAACGAGAATGGTGAGTATTGTTAATCTTTCCACAAAGATCTCCGACCAGGGGAGTCCGGCTCCAGTTACGGGAAATAATAAATCTAAACCGTGTGCTTCGTCGTCGAAGCCAGCGATGGAGTGCCCGTCGGCGCCGGTCCCCACGACGGCGTAGTGGTGATGGGAATTCCTGTCTTCCGCAGTAAAAATGGTTGAACTCCGTCTCTTTCTGTTTTTTTTTTTGTTTGAATTAAACCTAGCGGTACGTGGGCAACCGACTCACTCTCTTTGACACACTCATTGTTACATTTTGCAACGTAATGTTCAGACGTTTGTAAAAAAGTGTAAATGACAGAAAGTAAACAGCAGAAAATAGAAGAAAGACGTGTTGTTTAAAGGAAACCAGTTACTCTCCTTCAGTTAACCAGTTTTTGTCATTTTACATGAAATCGTATTTATATATTTATATAGGAATTGGTTAATTGAAATAGAAGATCTTATCCTTACGTGAATAAGATTAAATGACACAAGATTGGAATATTATAAATAGAACATCGTACTCCAACCTTATTTATTAGTTCTTATCTGTACATGAATATATACAAAAGAATAAAAGGAATTCTTTTACATTTATGAAACAAATTGGTTATTTGTCCATAAAAAACAGGAAGTTTTCTCCAACACCTCTGCAAGCTGGAGAATGTTGGCTGAAAGAAGAAGAGCAGCATGCGTGAATTTTAGTGAGAACATCAATAAGTTGACATTTTGTGGGCAAATATGTAAGCAGCGACAAACCTTCCATGATTTTATCGCGAGGGAAGTGACAATTCAACTCCATATGCTTAGTTATGTTGACTATAACTTTTCAATAATTAGATAATATGTTATTGGAGACAAAATCACGCATATGACATCCATTACTTGAGCAATATTTTACAGCGTTACAACAACTTTTCATATATGTATAAACATATAAAATGGCTGTTCGCAAGTACCTTAAAACTTCCATATAATATTGATGATTCGCGTAGACCCATAATTAATTTACAACTGATGCATATCTGACTACCATATGATATTGATGATTCGCGTAGACCCATAATTAATTTACAACTGATGCATATCTGACTATAAACTACAAGATAAAGCTTGAACCACCCAATGATTTACGTAAATTCAGTTACAAAAGTTTGGAATTGTAAATTAATTAATATACGTGAAATTCATAGAAGATAAACATTCCTCAGCCAATTTCTTCCACTCTTGTTCACCATAGGTGACGTACCATCGATCTGTAATAGAGCCACGACACATTCGTCACCTGACCTCGAAATGACCACCCTCTTCTCTGGTTCACTGTAGACAATAGCCTCACCCGTTTCAATTAGCTTTGCCTTAATCAAATATTTCACTTCCTGAACTTTCATACCTTTATATGAATCAACAAGCATTTTTCCCTCTGTAAAACCTCTAAAGTATGTTAACCTCTTTGCCTAAGCAAGCTTCTCTTTGTCATTTTGGTTCTTGATTTTTAAATCCAAGCAAACTTTTTCCGCAACCTTATCCCCATGTTCTGGGAACTCAACCATGGGAATGATCTCAAAGGGCATTATCCATTCGTCCTTCAGTCCATGCTTTGCCCTTAGACCTGGTTTGACCTTCAAGACATGCAGTGCCTTAAGGCCAACCCAGCTCTAAGGGCAAAGCATAGACTCAAGGACGAATGGATGATGCCCTTTGAGATCATTCCCATCGTTGAGTTCCCAGAACTTGGGGATAAGGCTGCGGAAAAAGTTTGCTTGGATTTAAAAATCAAGAGCCAAAATGACAAAGAGAAGCTTGCTGAGGCTAAGAGGTTGACATACCTTACTTAGGATCAATAGCTTTATGGGCGGGGAGGGTTGCACCAAGTCAGGAGAGAAGCAGAGGTTTGCTTGGATTTAAAAATCAAGAGCCAAAATGACAAAGAGAAGCTTGCTAGCTGAGGCAAAGAGGTTGACATACCTTACTTAGGATCAATAGCTTTATGGGCGGGGAGGGTTGCACCAAGTCAGGAGAGAAGCAGAGGTTTGCTTGGATTTAAAAATCAAGAGCCAAAATGACAAAGAGAAGCTTGCTAGCTGAGGCAAAGAGGTTGACATACCTTATTTAGGATCAATATCTTTATGGGCGGGGAAGGTTGCATCAGGTCAGGAGAGAAGCGGAGGTTTGCTTGGATTTAAAAATCAAGAGCCCAAATGACAAAGAGAAGCTTGCTTAGGCAAAGAGGTTGATAGAAAAGAAAAACCAAAGACAGGTGTAATCATGTAGTCGAGGGACACATGTAAACATGTAGACATGTGATTCAGCGGCGGGAATCGAAAGGCGTTCCAACGAAAGACAAGCAAGTTTATGTTGAGGAGAGAGAGAGCCAGGGAGCAAGAGAGGGGAGAAGTAATCAAGAATTGGCAGGCAGTGGAGGAGCGTGTGAGTTTAAAACGGCGCTGCTGCCAGGTAACAAATGGGGATATACATTGTGTTGGGAATGCTTGGAGGAAGATGATGCTTCGAAGTTTGGATTACAGGAAATGGTTTTTGTTATATCAAAGGAATCAAGCACCGGGCATGATGACGTCGTTTGACTCGCTCAACCTCACTTTTCTGCCTAATTTGAACGTGATTTTAGGTGAACTCGGGGTATCCACCATCGATAGACATTTCAAGTGGTGCTACATGCCAATGGGTTCAAAAATTATAATATTACGGATATTTTTATAAAAAAAATTATAATATTACGGATATTTTTATAAATTAAAATGACACATTTTTAATTATATTTAATTTACTTATATTTTAATTTTAGCTATAATAATAATTAATTAATTTTAAAATAAAATATATTGTGTTAAAATTATTAACACGAAAGTATGATTATAAAAATAAAAACAGAATGATAAATTTAACATATTTTTATTTTTATTTTTTAGTTTATAATTTTTTATTACAAATTAAATTAAACAAGACCGTTTGACATTTTCATACACTGGAGATTGAGGCTCGAAGTTGGTTGGATGCCGTCTGGAAAGTTGCCAAGGAATTGGAGATTGAGTTCCAGCAAGCAATGACATCCCACCAACTCAATCTCCGTTTCCTTGGCAATTTGCCATTTCAGCCTCCACCAATGACATCCCACCAAGTCAATCTCCATTTCCATTTCTTTATATGAAAGGTTTCTTATGTCTTGGTCATGCATTTTCACTTTTAAAAAAAAGTCATTTTATTCTTTTAAAATTTTAAAAATATTTAAAAAATTGTCGACCCATCTAAAGATTCACGTAAACATCATTCATATAAAAGAAAGATAAAAGGTTTGCCTCCTTCGTAGATTAAAAAATAAAAAAAACTATTTACTTTTTAAAATTCATAAAGAATTCTTTTTACTTTTCAATTTTTCAAAAATATTATTATTCTCAAATCTTCACCATTTCTTTTTCCTACTTTTTCCATCTCCAAAACCTAAGAAACCAAGTGATGTTAATAATAGAATCACATCCTATACTAGCCCCCAAAAAACAAAAGGATATAAATGGCTAAGGGATGAACAGCCTGACTTCAAGCAAGCAAGTTATAACTTTGGATCATCATTAATTTACCTAAATATTCATTAATTTTATGGCTTGCTATCTTTAAAAAATTACTAGCAAAAGACATTCTCGTACACCTCAATATTAGAGTCACTAATCAATTGTATGTATCATGTAGTGTTGAAGCTAAAAGTATTAATGATCTGTTGTTTTTAGTATTTTTGGTCTCATAATTTGCTAGAACAAGTGTATCACTGGATTGTTATAGTCTATTTTTACCATATATACATATTTTCAAATCATTGACAAGTGTTCCAACAATGGGTATTATTAGCTATTTTGTAAAATATTTATGATATTTATATTAACCATAATTTTTGGGTTAATAGATAATACAAATATTTGTCAGCCGTAATCATTAATTAGAACAATTTTGGGTGTTGTTTTTTTTTTGTTTTAATCTATCACCAGCTCAGTTTTCATATTACAATCTATTTGACTTGTTTGCTTTACTAAAACAAGAAGACCAAAATAATAAGGAAACTAAATATTTAACTGCTAATATAACTAAATTATTGACTCAAATAAATATTGAAACAATATGGGATTTCCATATATTTTAATTTTAGCTATTGTTTGATCATTGTGAGCTGAGCTGTGACTACTTAGATGTTTCCTTAGGAATTGAGTTTGAATCACAACACTATTCTCATCTACCATTGAAGAATCAGTCTCTCAGGGCTTGGAATAACAATAACTTTGATATATAAAACAATAAGTTTGATGCTTGCAAGTTGTTTTTTATCATCACTTGCTTGTTATTTGTTCATGCCAATTAGTTCCAATTAATGCATCTAGATGTTTTATTTTTTTGGCCATTCCTAAACATAGGTAAGACAAAAAGGCAAGTGTTTTTGATGCATTTCTACCCCTTACAGGTCTACATGAGGAGAAAGAGTAAGGCATGTGACAAGGAGGTGAACCAATTCTGTTACATGCAGCTCTTTAGAGATCCACTTTTCCAGGGTCAAATTTGATAGTGGGATTTAGTGGGATTATTGTTTTAGTGGTGGTTCATGTTACCTTATTATAGCCTTTTAGTTAGAATGAAAGTGGGTATATATATGCTTGCATTTGTTGTTTTCTAGCCAAACTGTCTTTGATTTATTGAATATACGTAATTTAGGAAATTCAGTCCTTCGCAGCGTCTGATTTAAAACCAATTTTTTATCGGGCATGAAATTTCAGCTCTGCTGGAAATAGAATAGGGGGTTTGAACCCGTCATATTTACTGCGAAAGTAATCGTTGTGCCGATTGATTAGCACTCTACGCGCAAACACTAAGTATAGGGACACATTTTACAAACCCCACCGGAGGATTGTCGTCGATTACTGTTTGAGGACCGTCTTAGTTTACGAATTTAGTTTGTGGCTTTTTTTTCTAATGTATTAAAAAAACCAAATTTTAAAAATATTTTCAAACATTACACAAACATGTTTATGTAAATATTCAAACAAAATCTACGACTTGACAAATTGGAACAGTGCAGCTAGAAGTTCAAAAATGGGTCAACCCAATGTAAGATCTGTTCATCCATCCTGTTTTTCCTTTCTTTCACTTGAATTGTGGCAATCACTTCCATAGAAGATAAACATTCGTCAGCCAATTTCTTCCACTCTTTTTCACCGTGGTGATGTACCATTGATCTGTAAGAGCCACGACACATTCCTCACCCGACCTCGAAACGACCACCTTCTTCTCTGGTTCACTGTAGACAATAGCCTCACCCGTTTCATTAGCTTTGCCTTAATGAAAGGTTTTACTTCCTGAACTTTCGTAACTTTAATATGAATCAACAAGCATTTTACCCTCTGTAAAACTGACTCCATCCCTACTGCTGCAAGTGCTACCTCTGCTTCTCTCCTGACTTGGTGCAACCCTCCCCGCCCATAAAGTTACTGATCCTATATAAGTTATGTCAACCTCTTTGCCTCAGCAAGCTTCTCTTTGTCACTTTGGCTCTTGATTTTTAAATCCAAGCAAAACTTTTCCGCAGCCTTATTCCCAAGTTCTGGGATCTCAACACTACAAGAAAATGAATGAATAACGGCGGAACATTGCCGACGGCAACATATCCGTCGCTATTTACCGACGGAAATAACTATTCCGTCGGTAATATGGCAAGGTTTCTGACGGAAAAAAACAACTGTCGGTATTGAATTTTGTAAATAATATTTCCAACGGAATATAGCGACGCCACAAGGAAACCGTCGGCAAAAAATGCGCGAAATGTTCGCGCATTTTATTAGCTACGGTAATACACCGACGATGCTAATACGGTCGGTATCTATACCGACGGTAAGGAGATGTCCGTCGATATCTATACCTTCCATACTTGAGTTACCAACGGAAAGAACCAGTCCGTCGGTGCGTTGATTGCATTATTACCGACGGACTAGCGCAAAGCGTCGCTAAATCTTACATAACCACTGATTACCGACGGTACGAGCTTGTCCGTCGGTGAGTTGTTAGCAATCTCACCGACGGACCAGCTCGTTCCGTCGGCATATAATCCAGTCAACAGGCAGACGATTCTTCTAGAATGCGTAATACCGACGGAATCAGTGTTCCGTCGGTATTTTAAATTTAGCCCCCGTAAATTAGGTGCTCGTTTATCGACAGAATACTCTGTTCCGTCGATAACTATCGGCATGCATCGACGTTTGTGCACGCATAAACCTAATTTACCGACAGAATGGAGTGTTCCGTCGGTAAATGAGCGGCTTGATATAGCCGCGACCCCCCCCTTTCTGTCACTACTCTCACTTGTCTTCTCTCTATTGGATTTTCCTCTGAGCTTCTTGAGGTAAACTTTGTTATTATTGTGTTA
>JAOSBN010103537.1:0-11179 GCA_027563595.1 Erythroxylum suave
ATTAAGATTGGACATTAATAGAACGTAAAAAGACTAGCATATGTTGTGTTTTTCCTTATGAAGGAAGTAGTTGATCTCCTAGGCTAAAGTATAAAGATACTCATGCAAACGTATGGGTGCTTGTTAGAGAACAAGTTCACTAAACAGACCCAATATGAGAAATCCATTTAGAGCATTACTTGTATGTCTATGGAATTCTCATTATCATGGTTGTATAAGTGATCCTTTGACTTGGGATCACCAAAGTTATCTTGTATAGGGATTGCTACGTTTTGATAATATCTATAATCTATTTAATCATGGGTCGTTTAATCAGTAGTCATTGGATGTGGCATGAACTATATGAAGATAGTTGAGTAATCAAGATAGGATTCATCACCCTAAAGCAATTAGGGAGAATGTTCCATTGTTCTCGATTAATATTGATTTGGGAAATGCTTGGCCAAGGTGGAATGATATTTTATAAATAGTTTACAAATATCATTAATTGAATCAATAGCTAATGGCGGAGAACTAATATGATTAGACTCAAAATAAACTAGTCATTAATTCCATGCTCTATGTCTAATTGGAACATTGGTTGATGAAAGGATTGAATTGTACAGAAAAATCATGCATGGAAAGGTTAGTCAAAACCACTTTGACATTCCTAAATATTTGGGTGGTCATGATGTGTTGCTAGATGCCAATCTTGATCTATGATTACAAATTGTTTAATTGGAGAATTAAAGGTAAATTGAAAGGATTTTTAATTTATCTAATTCTAATTATCTGTATGTGAGACCCATTAGGTTCTCAAATATGTTGGCAATGATTATAAACTATAATTCTAATTCATAATTAGAATTATAGTTTATAATCATTGCCAACATATTTGGGAACCTAATGGGTCTCACATACAGAATGGATTGGAGAGAGCAAAGTTGATTTAATCAAGTTGGACTTGATTATAAAGTTTGAGAAACTTTATGATTAAATATGATATATTTAATAAATAAAGATCAACATAATATATTGAATCTTATTTGGGCATAATTGGTATTTAATTGGAATTATTAGTAATTTTAATTCAAGTTTAATTGAAATTAGAATTTAATTTCAATTAAATTACTAAAATGTCCAGAGCTGATTATAAATAGGCTTAAGCTCTATGAAGCTAGCACTTCATGCTTAACCTTCTCTGTAGGAGTTACAAAGTTCTCTCAACTCATTCTGTGGATACCGTTAGAGGCCGGACATTTATGCGGCTATGATGGTTGAAGTGGATCGATTTTGGGAACGATTCGAGGGATATGACATGATGAAGATCAAGTTTCCGAATAAGGTACGAATTAAATTTCTGCTTTATTATGATTTGTGTTAAGCATTTTATAGAATTAAATAGATCTTGGTTTTCGGGAAATAAAAAATCATGAAAAAGTTTCGTGATTATTCTGCTACAGTTAGATCAGATCCTGACCCTATTTCCCAACAGTGGTATCAGAGCAATCTTTAATTCTATGATTTGATTAACTTTAAATGATTTTTATTGATCGAAAAATTTGGAATTGAAAAATCAGATATGATCTTATTCTTGAACGAACCCTATACTTGTTTCTACTTGTTATGGTTACTTTTGGTTGCATCTGCGATTGCCCATATACATCTGGAAATTGTTTTCTCACTACATCTGGCCATACTTGCATCCATGTGTGCATGTCTATTGATTTTTCTTTTGTTTCTAAAAACTGGAAAGTGATTAGGTGTGTTTGCGAATAAGATTTGCAGATTGAATGTTCATTCTTTAATATTTATGGAAACCATAAAAGTTGTGTGCGTGTTATGCATTTGGTGTCTATTGGGCATTAATTAGGCCAGAGAGGTTTGCTTGCAGATGTGTTTTGTGGCTAAGGAAATCCCAAAAAAAAACTAGATCTAGAAAACAAAAAGGCTTAATAGTTGTTTATTGCTTACGTTTGTGTGGTTGATTTTAAAAAATCGAGTATGCATTTGCTCCATTTTCTGTTTACCTTTGCGTTGTTGTTTGGTGTTTGTGATTTTGGTTGTTTTGTGTCTGGTGTCTGTTGGGCGTTGTTGCTTGGTCATCAGAAAGCGCTTCTTGAGGTGGGGTCGGCGGCGACAAGGGCATTGAAGGTGATAAGGGCGTCCCTCGACGCCACTCACCCGCAACGCACGCCACGGATGATGCCATGGATGGCGTCACTCCACATAAGCACGATGGTGTACACCGTAGGTGCGATAGATGTTGTATGAGGTGTCGGAGGCAAGGACCGATGGTGTGAGAGAGACAAACAACAGTTTTCTGATTACACACGCTCATCGTCTTATGCACATGTTGTAGAGACGTGTCTGGCGTGTACAGTGCACGTGTGAGACACCTCCCACCTTTTAATTATTTATTTTTAAAAATTTTTTAAATTGTTTTCAAATGGTTTATTTTATTATGAATTCTTTGTAATTTAGTTTAATTTTTCAAGGAGTTGGATTTTTAAATTAAATTAAATTATGCATTCAATTCCAAAATTAAGATAATTATTTTTCTTAATTTGATTAAGATTAATAATTATATTGATTCTTCATAATTTTAGAAAAGTAGTTTCTAAAATTAGAATTAATTATTTTCAATTAGATTGAGATTAATTAATTATAAAAGTAGTTTCTAAAATAAGGATTAATTAATTTCAATTAGATTGAAATTAACTAATTAGATTCCGTAAAATTAAGAAAATTGTTTTCTTAAGTAATTAAGAAAGATGTTTTTTAATTAAATTTATTTATTTCAATTTGATTGAGATAAATTAAATTTATAATTTTATTTGTTTAGAGAATTTCCTAATTTTTAGAAAAGTGTTTTTCTTGATTAAATTTTGAAAAGTGTTTTCATTTATTAATTAAGAAAAATGTGCTTTCTTTGATAATTTTGAAAATAGTTTCTAATTTATTAAATAAATATTTTCTAATTAATTAAGAAATCAATCTCTAAATAAGTAATATAAAGATTTTCTTAATTAAATATGAAAGATGTTTTATTTAATTTTTAAAGTAATTTTCCTTTAAAATTAAAAAAAGGTTTTCTAATTAAGAAAAAATTATTTCTAATGAGATTGGAAATAGTCTTTTAATTAGATTAGAATATGTTATTTATATAATTTTGAAAAGAGTTTTTCTAAATTATAATAAGTAAGGAGTACAATTTAATGAAAATTTTTTAATTAAAATTTATTAAAGGAGTCATGATAATTGGAAATAGTTTCCAAGTAGATTTGAGAATTGTTTTCAAATCAAATAAAATTTCTATTTGGAATAGGATTTTAATTTATTTAGGAATCAATAGTTTTGATCTAATTTAATTTTTCCAAGGAGTTGGAAATATTATTTTAGATTATGAAGATCAATAACTAGAATCAAATGACGCTTGATATTTTATGCATATATTTGATTACGAGTGTATAAGTTGCATACTTTATTTATATGGTTGATATATATATTGGATGCTTGATAAATTGTATCTTTTATATGTGTGATATTTTACATGCAATTTGTGTTTGATGAGACAAATGAAGTTAAATCCCTCGCTAAAATATTTATACATTGAGAACGTGATTGTTGCCTTCCATTGTTATGAGAATAAACTAGAGTTTTGTTTATTGTCGGCTTGTTGAGCAAACTCAAGGCCACTTTAACCCGAACATGTTTAATCTTATGATGATGGGTTCTACTTAACTAAATTTGTGTGATTTGGATAAGCAAACTCATGATCACATGAATTTAAAGGCCAGGTTAGGAACAATATATAAGATATCTTTTAGCAAGAGTTGTCACCTAACAGATCTAGGAGTCACATAAGATGTGATTAATAAAGTAGTTATTTACCTAATTTAAGTCCAGTTGGCTTGTTGAGCAAACTCATAGTTATACTTGAATGGGATCTTAGCCCACTAGAAAGATTAGAGTAATCTTTCTGAATAGTTGTGAGGGCTATTATTTCGAATAAAATGGTGGGATTAACCAAGTGCATGATTAAAGTCTTAATCTTATTTGGTAGTCATGACATATAATTGACTACTACCTTTTCTTACATTTATATTTTTTTCTTAGTGTAATTTACCTTATTTAGTATAGTTGATACTTATCAAACTCAAGTTCTTAGACATAGGATATGTTTGAGAAATGTTCTCAGAAGTTAGAAAGAAAATTGTATGTCCATTATGTTATTATGCTATAATCCTTGTTGAGGATTCGGTGACAAAGTTTTAGAGAATATGTCAAAATTATATAGATGACAAAATGTATTGGCATTTTGAGTTGAAAAATATCTCATAAACTTTGAAGACAACATATAAGATGTATGTTAATACCATGATAAATGTAAAGGGTTATAGAAAGTAGAGCTAAAAGGTATAATATCTTAATGAAATTGTTTTACTTAATTTAGCCTACTAAAAATATAATTATGGACTATAATAAAACACTTTGCTATAGTATCATAATAGTTTTCATAAGAAGAAAATGATTGCATGTTTTTTCTTGCCTATATATGATATGATAAAGATCATGTGTATTTCTAATTCATGCTTATGAGTATTTGATATTGAATTTAGATTCAAATTGTAATATTCAATGCATGGCTAGAAATAGATTGTTAAGTAAAAATAGTTGATCCAATTTATACAAAGAGTTTGTATGTGTTGTATCAAAGGAGACTTGTGCATAACAATAACAATAAGAATCAAAAGTTGGATAACTGAGACAATCCTTTTAGGCCATATTGGTTAAGTCATCATAATAAGAATCATAAAGTAAAATACTAGGATATATGTATCCTTTTGATTATAAATTGTATGGAACTTGTGAAACTTGTAAAGTTGAAGAATAACCAAATCAATTTTTGGTGAAAGGATGATGATGGTATTGAATTGTTCAATCTTATACATGTGATGTATTAGATGGAATAACAATTCATAAAAGGATAATATAATATTTGATTAGATTACTAATGACTGTATGTGATATAGTCATACGTATTAAATGAAATGATTTAAAATTTTGAAAAAGTTCAAACAGTTTAAATCTAAGTAGAAATTAAGCATTAAGAATGTTGAAGTACATCGATGAGATCCTTGTGGCAAGTTTTAGATTTTCGGTTATCTATAGGGAATTAGATTCTCTAGTAAAAACCTTCATAACAAGAATTTCATAAGGGCATGGATTTGTGTAAGGAGTAACATACAATATGAGATATTGTAGGATACAATATTATTTCTTCTATAGCGATGCCTAGTATAATAACTTACCTTCAATAGTTCCAATTGAATCAATTAGCAAGATTTCATATTAGATATGAAATGCTAGGTCTTTGAAAGAGTCAAAGTTAATGATTCAAGGATGTGATGCTTAGCTGAAGCATGTATCATCCGTTTAGCTTAGAACTAAATTGGATAATAAAAGCTTATGAGACATCCAAGAGATTGGATATAATCTTACAACTTCAATGAGGATATAATCTTACAACTTCATTGAGCAAGTTGTTTGATTTAATGTATATTTATAGGAGAATTGTTCTCAAGATAAGTTGTGGGAGTAAGAAAGAATTCGAAAGGTTCAAATCTTATAACATTACATCAAATTGGAACTAGTGTTTGTAATGATACATTTGATGTATAGTTAAAAGGTTACGAGATATTAAAAGACTCACTTTCATGATGAATTCAAAAATTTGTTTTGGAGGTGATTATGAATTTATCACATCTACAAGAAGGTTACTGGGAGTATAGTTGTCCTCTTTAGTAGGAATATGTGGAGACATATTGCTCACAGAGAACAACAGTTCTAACTTCAATTGTTGAACACATAGTTGTCCGAGAACAACTCATGTTGGATATGAAAAGGTAATAACTTAATTATGGGAATTAGATCTATAGATATAGATTGGACATTGTTAACTTATTCTAAGTCCAAGTGCATAGATAATGTATTAAAGATATTTAGTATTTAAGATATTAGATACTTATGAAGTATTAAAGATATTCGTTCCTCTATGTGTGAGTTGATATTTGATTTCAAGATGATAAGGATATAACTTTAGAAGTAAATCCTAATTAAGGTTTATTTACTTAGAACAATAGGATTGGAAACTTTCCAATATAGCAATTGTTGTTAATTGAGCTGTAATACATTTTTCGTTTAGCGAAAATGATTAATTGGATCAACAAGTTCTTTAATGAACTTGATAGAGTTTCTTTCCATTGTTCAAGACAATAATGTACTGTAAAACATTAGAGCCACTAGACATACATAAGGAGCTAATGTCTCATCAAAGATCCAAGAATGTATTTTGGCAAATTTTCTTAATTATGATGATAATTAAGATGGGAGTTGTAAGAATGAAGCAAGTGCTCACTATAAAGAATCTTGTAGAATTCTCTTATTAAGCTACTATTCCAGTAGTAGAATAATCGTCATATGGTAATATGGTATGAGATGCTTAAATGATTGGCTTAGTGCAAGTGGGAGATTGTTGGTTTATGCGCTATAGCCAATCACTTTGGTTGTAGTTTAGTGACAAATTATTTCAAGGCATTATTTATCTTATACACGTTTAGATGTATATGATAAAGTCCATGGAATAATTGTACATTACAAATGAAATTATAATGAGATTATAATTATGAGATTCATATTGCATTTATGTATTATTCCTAAATGTTCCTAGTCATTGTTCTATTACGATTGGACATTAATAAAATGTAAAAAGACTAGCATACGTTGTATTTTTCCTTATGAAGGAAGTAGTTGACCTTATAGGCTAAAGTATAAAGATACTTAAACAAGCATATGGGTGCTTGTTAGAGAAGAAGTTCACTAAATAGAACCGATATGAAAATTTTGTTTGGAACATTACTTGTATATCTATGGACTTCTCATTGTGATGATTGTATAAGTGGCCCTTTGACTTGAGATCACCAAAGTTTTCTTGTATAGGGATTGCTATGTTTTGATACTATCTATAATCTATTTAATCATTGGTCATTTAATCGGTAGTCATTAGATGTAGCATGAACTATATAGAGGTAGTTGAGTGATCAAGATAGGATTCATCACCCTAAAGTAATTAGGGAGAATGTTCCATTGTTCTCAATTAATATTGATTCAGGAAATCCTTCGCCAAGGTGGAATGATATTTTGTAAATAGTTTACAATTATCATTAATTGAATCAATAGTAATGGTGGAGAACTAATATGATTGGACTCAAAATAGAGTAGACATTAATTCCATGCTCTATGTCTGGTTGGAACATTGGTTGATGAAAGGATTGAATTAAACGGAAAAATCATGCATGGAGAGGTTAGTCGAACAACTTTGACATTCCTAATTATTTAGGTGGTCATGATGTGTTGCTAGATGTCAATCTTGATCTATGATTATAAATTGTTTAATTGAAGAATTAAAGATAAATTAAAAGGAGTTTTAATTATCTAATTCTTATTATGAATTAGATTTATAATTTATAATGATTGCCAACATATTTAGGAACCTAATAGGTCTCACATATAGAATGGATTGGAGAGAGCAAAGTTGGTTTAATCAAGTTGGACTTGATTATCAAGTTTGAGAAATTTTATGATTAAATATGATATATTTAATAAATAAGGATCAATATAAGATATTGAATCTTATTTAGGCATAATTGGTATTTAATTAGAATTATTAGTAATTTAATTAAAGTTTAATTGAAATTAGAATTTAATTTCAATTAAATTACTAAAATGTCTAGAGCTTATTATAAATAGGCTTGAGCTCTATGAACCTAGCACTTCATGCTTAACCCTCTCTGTAAGAGTTACAGAGTTCTCTCAACTCATTTTGTGGATACCGTTAGAGGATGGGCATTTGTGCAACTACGGTGGTTGAAGCCGATTGGTTTTGGGAATGGTTCGAGGGGTACAACAAGATGAAGATCAAGTTTCGGAATAAGGTACAAATTAAATTTCTATTTTATTATGATTTATGTTAATCATTTTATAGAATTAAATAGATCTTGATTTTTGGGAAATAAAAAATCACAAAAAGGTTTCATGATTATTCCGCTATGGTCATATCAGATCCCGACCCGATTTCCCAACAGGTTCTTCATGACTTGTTCAAATTTATCTTCCAGCTTCTTTTGTTCATTATCTGAAGTTCCAAGCTTATCTAAAATCTTGTCCAATTTTGATTCCCTCAAACTTGCTTCATCTTGTTGGAAGCTCAATTGCCCTTGAGGCCTAAACTATCCTCCATTATTGTTCGGCCAGGAGAAGTTAAGGTGATTCTTCCACCTAATGCTATACACATTAGAGTAGGGATTGTTACCCCCTCCTTATTCATATTGTGCTCCCATGTAGTTCACTTGCTCCTGATTGGCTTCTATCATTAAGTAGCAGTCCACGGTGTCATAGTCCGGTTGTCCTCAAAGCTCACACCTTAGATGTATGGTCGTAAATAAGGCTGAGGATGATGCTTTCATGCTCATTCGTCTATAAGCAACTATTTCTTGCCATCTCCTGAATTAGCTCCTCTGCTTCGTCAAATGTCTTTCGTAGCAAGGATCCTCTTGGCACTGAGTCTAGTCAACGGGTTCATTCCATTATAGAAAGTCTGCAAAAGGAACTCCTTAGTTAAGTTTGGTTTGGGAACTTGCTTTGCAAATCTTTATATCTCTCCCATGCTTCATAAATCAACTCCCCTTCACCTTGATAGAAATTGGTTATTTTCTTTATAATGTTCGTTGTCCTCATCAAAGGGAAGTACCCACGTCGTGATGTTAACTGGGCTCAATGAAGCCTTCGCCCATCTCGAGGCATAAAAGGAAACAACCTAATCCTAACTACATCCTCCGACACCTGATGATACCTTAAAGTATCTCATATCTCGAGGAAATTTATAATGTGCGAGTTGGGATCCTTGTTAGTCAATCTATAGAATTACACATTCTGTTGAAGTATGTTGAGAAGTGTAGGTTTTATCTCGAATGAGGTAGCTTAGACAGGTGGCCTAGTCACTCCCTGGTTTGATGGGTTAAACCTTGGCCTCATAAAGTCCACCAGGGTTCTCGAATACAACCCAATCAACCTAATAGTAAATAACACAACCCAATCAAAAATCAACCTAGAAGCTACTAATTGAGAGAAAGGGGGTTTTAATCTGACTTTAATGAACATCTAATTGATTTTGAGATTACCGAATTACCACATTAAGACGATCTTAGGGTGGATTGCTGTCTCTCGAGTTATAATCTTTAACCCAAATTAATAATCCCTAATTTAAATTATGGAATTGTAATCTCTTGATTTAAAATTTACCTAAAACCTAAATTAGTCCTAAAATTGTCTAATAACCTGTAAAAAACCTATGCACGATCTCTCGCTACAAAAATTTAATGGTTTGGTTCAATTCTTTATCTATCAAACTACCTAACTCTCATTAGCTCAATTTGATGATATTCACTCGATTCTGTAGCACCCCCTTACCGCAGGGTACACACCGGAATGTCCGGAGGTCGTTCTGGTACATATCCTAAGATAAGGCTGAGCTACTATCGATCACTGCATAAACTTCACATGGCATCATATCATTATTCATTATAAAGCATCATATGGAAATTACAATATTTTAAAACCCACATTTTTTCTCATTTCATTTCATAAAATTGAAAGTCTACATTGTATCTTTCAACACTTACTATATGTACATCATTAAAACCTAGCACAAAATTTCTACATAAAAGAGGAAAATACACATAGTCTATCTAATCTGTCCCAAAAATCCCAGCAGACCGACCTTTGAGCTGTGACTTCTCTCGTCAAAAGCATGTAGAGCCTCTCAATCAATAGAGTAATCTCTCGGTCTTGAAAAGTCAACATTGCAATTTTGGTGAGTTTTGCAAACTCAATGAGGTAGCCATCATCGATGGTTCATTCAATTCATGCATCACATTATTCCTAATAACATATAATCATATTTCCACTTAAGCATAGGCAAATCATACATTTGAATGAAATTTTATATGCATGAGACTCACATTCTTTCTTATTGTTGTGACCGAGTGCCTATCACAGACTTATACAAATATTGGCCCATAGGGCTCAATCAGATAGAATCACGAAGCATAGCTTTATATGCCAAATCAGAAAAATCACGGAGCAAAGCTCTACATGGAAGCGCTTCATAATGGCAACTCCAGTCACAACGCATTTATCTAAGCATGCATTTTATGAAATGCAACAATTTTTGAATATCTCATATATCACAATTTTATATGAATGCTCAGAAAAAATTTCAGAGTCATCGGACCTAAGTCTGGCATTCAACTTTTGTTGAGAACCAAATGAAAAATTAATATCAAATGCACATTTATTTCATCTCATTCGTATACAAGTAGCACTTCATTATCTCAATCCAATATCACAGTCATTAGACCTCCATGTCCGGAACCAACATTCAAGCCACATTCATCCAATCATTTCAAATAGAATTTAAACAATTAGAAATTAAGTGAGACCGTCTAGGTTACTCACAAGTTACTCCTGAAGCTAATGCTTGGAAGTGCTGGTAATGTCTATTAGTTGACGTTCCAACTGTTCTTCTATAACAAATAACATACACATAAATCACAATTGGCACTCTACGTGGAAGTGCTTCATAATGGCAACTCAAGTCACAACGCCTTTATCTAAGCATGCATTTTATGAAATGCAACAATATTTAATATCTCATATATCACAATCTTATTATGAATGCTCAGACAAAATTTCAGAGTCATCGGACCTAAGTCTGGCATTCAACTTTCATTGAGAATTAAATGACAAATTAATATTAAATGCACATTTATTTCATCTCATTCACATACAAGTAGCACTTCAATATCTCAATCCAATATTATAATCATTAGACCTCCATGTCTGGAATCAACATTCAAGCCACATTTATTCAATCATTTCAAACAGAATTTAAACAATCAGAAATTAAGTGAGACCGTTTAGGTTACTCATAAGTTACTCCCGAAGCTATTGCTTAGAAGTCTCGGTAACATCTGGAAGTTGACGATCCAACTGTTCCTTTATAACAAATAACATACACATATATCACAATCTGCACAATTATGCGTGTTCATTAATGCACATATATGGAATGAATTAT